>WURT03046588.1:0-18281 GCA_009936505.3 Holothuria glaberrima
AGAAATGAAATTTTTTCACAGATTTTTGGTGGTAGAATAGGAATAAACCACATTTGTCGGACTATTATTGTCTCATAAACCATCCTGACTCCCAAATTTAGCAAAATAATGGACTCCGCTTTGCCTCATCCGTTATTTTGCCATTTGGAGTCTCAAAGGTTTATTCACCCATAACAGTCCGCCAAATGCGATTTATTCCTTAAATAAAGTTGTTGAATTTCCAGTATGCCTTTCATACAAATGCAAAATGCAGTATGCCTTCCACACAAATGCAAAATCCAGTCACTTTCAAAAAACTGTCCAACAGAATAATTTGAAGATGGCAGGGTTTGTACACTTTTCTGGAGATAAAAATAAGCACTTATCAAGGTTTTTTCAAGGTAGAACTTACGTTTTTCAAGGACATCAAACCGCTTTTCAAACACTACAAAAATATTTTCTAGCATGAAATACTTATGCCCAACTGACGCTGGCAGAGAACAAAACCTTTTGATATTAAAATAGTGTAAAATAACAAATAATGGCAGTGTCAATTCCTTTTTCTAAGACATTTTCATTCACTCTGGACAGTCTGGTCAATCCATTTTCAGCTTCAGTTCATGAATTTCTCCAAGTTCTTGACCTGTTCCTCTTTTTGCTTTGCAGATCATCTGAGGCTATTTGACTTTGCAATCAGTGTTAGGTTAGAATTTCACTACATACTCTGGTCCATACATTTGTTGAAGATAAATAAATTAACGAACAGTAATATTCCAAATCACTAAAATTTGACACTTTTCAAGGACTTTGATGCAAAAGAACAAAATTCAAGTGCTTTCAAGGCCTTGAAAATGACTGATTCAAATTCAAGTACTTTCAAGGTTTTCAAGGCGTCATACGAACCCTGGGATGGCACTTTACAATAAAACTGACCATATATGTGAAACAGAATTGCACATTAATACCCCTTTTTGGAAAACAGATGATGCAGGATATCTCACAAACGTAACAGCTAGGCCTACAATAATCATGATGAAACAATGGAGCTCTATGATGAAACATATCTTCCAAAAGAAGAGGTCAGAGGAACAAGAGGACAAGTTTCATTCATTATATGCTAAATTTTCATTAAGTGTGGTCTATGGCCTTGCAAGAAGTTTGCAAGCACCAATGGCACCACCACAGACCCTTTTCCAAACAGCAATGTAAAGAAAGGATTGTGGAATAGAGTTTTGGTACCAGTTGTTTTTGTCAATGTCAATTCACTGTGGCCAAAAAAGATGAACACCAACTTTGCAATTGCTACTTGAAAAAGGGTATATGAGAAAGGGTGCATGGGGCATTCGCTCCCCATTGTAAATGTCACCCCCTTCTTTAGTACCCTGTCAAATGGTACACATTTTACAGGAGCAATGCACACTCATAACTATTTGCCAACATTTCTGCATGTATCATAACAAGAGAAGGATTACAAAAGAATAATATAATAGCCTTCAAATATATTGCAAGGTAAGTTTTCAGGTTTTCTGGTATTTTTACCCCAAAATCAGTGAAATACTGTGCTGCCCTAGACTAAGCCTCCACAACAGATCACATGGTCAGAACTGTCCCAAAACTCAGTGATGAAGTTGGAAACATTTGAGAAAACCCTGGAGGGAATACTTTAACAACAGTAGTCTTTTATCAATGAATTGAAGTATAAAATAGTTATTTACAAGTACTGGGTACTGTTTCATCCTTGGGAAGGACAAATGTAGCTGTGCTTGGGCAAAAATATGGATGAGTAAACTCACGTAGGATTTAACAAGGTTTCTCAATCAGCTCCACATTTTGCTATGTTTTCTTAGTGCTGGCATACTATTCATATACCAGAAACCTTTCAACAACAAGTAATGGAACTACTGCAATATTGCAAATATCCTCTGCAAGTGATTCTTCAGCTCTTCCTATATTTCAGGGAACCAAGACAAAAAAATTTATTTCCTCAATATAGCCCAATCCAAAGCTGATTCCACTAATAGACCACTGCATGCAAAACATTCATTGAACAAGGTCATGATGGAATTGAAAAATCCTTAAAACAACCCAGGATGGCCCTCCAATCAATAAACTGATACTGAGTGTCATTGGTCACGTTTTATATGCAATCTAAAGAATCATGCATACCTCAAGATCCTGAGGTTATCACAGAAGCATAAGACAAGTCCATGCTACCATTCAGATTTATTGTTACAGAAGTTTTCGCCATGACCTGCAACATGTAATTGTCTTCCCGATGAACAGGTAATAGTCAACTCAGTGCACATCAATGATAGATGACTCAAGTGACACTGAGCACACTAATACATAAAATAACCTTGGGCACTATGCATTTTTCTTGTTTCTGCTGTTCCTGGTGACTTTTAGTACCCATTTTACGATACAACACTGTACCTTCCTGACTGAATTTGACTTTGAATGAGCAATTTAACTATGAGTGTAACACATTTGGCTGGTACTTGCATCAGGCAATAAAAGGTCTTACAGATCATTACACTGTTGGAAGTAAATTAATATAAAAAAAAAGTAGTCCCATGATAGTTTCAATTCAGACATTGAAGTGCAGTCACTTACACTTATTTTATGACAATATAGTGACCACAAATGTAAGTTTCAGAGGAAGCCATAACTTTATGTTGTGTGGCTAACCAACTAGACAATTAAAATCAAATATAATAGTTTTTTTGAAAGGTCAGTTCAGTTTAAAAAACAGTAGTTTGCTCTTGAAAGACAACCCATATAACACTGAACCAGTAGTGGATTTAACCCAGAATTCATGCCAGGGAAATTTAAGCTTCATTGCTTCAAATGCCAGCATCTTTATCCATTTGGCCACAGCACCTGCAATAGGTCTGATAGATAACGGACATATGGAAGGTGTTACACTCTACATAAGTTTTTAAATATACAGTTACAAGTACAGCAGCTGTCTACTATATGACACACGATGAAACGATTGTTTCATACTGTTTTTAAAAGATACTGGTATATCAACTATAGTACGTCAATTGGTTGTGTTCTTTTCTATGAGTTAGCTGTCGACCTCCTTTTCCAATGTCAATTCTAGCCCTTGGGGTAAATTCAAACCTAAAGGTGAATATAAAAAATTGTAAATAGGGTTCTCTACCATAATGACAATTTTAAAAGATAACCACAATCCCACAAAAATCAAACAAATATCATCTTTGGTCATTGGGTTATAAGTGTTTCAGAAAATACTAGGAAGAACCTGACTCAATAAGTCAATCATGCTGTACCAAAATGGTTGTATTTATTGGGGGCATAATGGGCAATCATTTTTTTCCTCGAACTATGAGGCCATTTATAAAAAAGTAAATGTATAGTTTTCTGTATATATTAAAACATTGCTTATAATGTTTCATAAAATTCAAAACAAAGAAAAATTAAAATAAAATAAGCACATGTATTGCAGTCAACAAAACTGCAAATGTGTTTCAAAACATGAAATGTGTTTAAATGCAACTTTCAAGTTACAAATAGCATGAGAAGTGCAGGTAATTTGGAAAGCATCTTCACCAAAAACTTTCTTCACATACTATATATATATATTCAAACCAGAGGTTGTGCTCCACTTAGATGGTGCTGCTCATTTGGCCTACCCCTTCCCCCCGCCCTCTCCATAAAAGGTGACGTCCCTATAAAGACATCTTAGGGACATCACTGTACATTTCATATGCATCTTGTTCTTATTCCTTTTTGTGTAAAGACCCCTTCATACCCATGAAAAGATAAATTGCTAATCTGATGGAAAGCTACCATTTTTCAGTGCAAATTAAAGATGATTTGACAGAAAGCATTGTATGAATTTAATAGGTATCCCAAAATGCATTACCAAGCATTTATAGCAGTAAAGATACTTGCCACAGAAACAAAAGTAATGTATACTAGAATTATATTGATTTGCAGAATTGCAGGTAACATATAAGATAATCCATATTCATATCAAACATGAAAAACTGAAGATGATAGCAGATTATAACCTGCAGTCCTTTTACACTGCAGGGGCAGGCCATGTAAAGTATATAATTTAGGGTAAAGTATATAATTTAGTGTGATTTATCAATACCTGTTCTGTGAACAGAAGGTGAATTTGGTGGTATGTCTGAAATAACCAAACCATGATACAATGCATTTGTAGATAAGAACACTATTTTGACATCACTACATTATCAATAGGAATAACACACTCTCATTACAGAATGTTACAGTATATCTGTTTGCAACTTACAGTAACAGATCAAGTTGGATTTCACAACCAAATATGTTCATGTTTTAATAAAAAGTAAATGACTGTGACAACTTATCAACTCCACAGCAAAACTACAACATCCAAAGGTCTAACATACATTCTTCTACTACAGCAATACACATACTGTTTTCATTCTGTAAGTCATATTGGATGCTTTTAATTTCTAAATAGTTTAAAGACTGGCTCAGAACCAAATTTATTTAAGAGTGGAACTTCAAACATTCTTGTGGCAACCTTTTTTAAACTCCTGTGTGTTCAGTTCTCAAGATATTAGCATGTACAGCTCACATCGTTCTAGAAGTTCTTGAAGTTATCAGGTGTGATATAAATGCTTTACTTCCATGACCAAAATTTTATTCTGTTTGTTCTTATTTTTTAAGCTGATGTTTAATCTTGATTGGTTATAGAGTTGCTACTGTAATAGTCAAAAGGGAAAATCACATAAAAAGTTCACAAAATGCAACTGCCAAAAAGGCAGTTACTATAGTAACTGTATAAAATTGGAAATAAATTTGCAGAGCAGGTATCGATCATCAAATACTACAAAATAATTATTCAAATGTTGTTAATAATTGATACTGCCTTAAAGATGAAAAACTGCCTTCATCCTTAAAAGGAGAAAGAATACAACTAAATTGCAGAAAAAGAAGCATGATAAAATGACACCGCATGCTCCATATTCATCAACTATCAGACTAGGTCATATCCTAACACAATAAACCATTGAAAACTATTGTGTATACCCTCTACCTCACAGTTGTACAGGTCTCTGAAAGAATCTCCTTTGCAAGAATTTACTTCAAATTTCCTTGACAAATTATGAGTTCACTAAGACACATTAAAACTTTTGGAAATATTGCCCCAATTAGGGGAGATATGTAAATAGGTGCAAAACAGACTTATTTTTTTATACACTACAAAGAATCTGATGAAGTCAAGGTCACTAATAGAATAAAGAGTAAATTTGCAAGGTTAGATCAAATCCTCTTTAAGAGTTGTATCATGAAATTACCTCCAATTTGGCTGAGATCATAATACTTGTACCAAACCCCTGATGTGAAAGTCTATATGTTGCTATGTGTTGTAAGGGCAACCAAAGTTCAGACCATGTTTGCAAGGTCAGACAATATGATCCTATTTTAAAATGCTTCTTATAGTATAAAATAGTATAAAATAAGCTCCAGTTTAAATGTTACCATAACTCTAATGAATGCCCATGACAGTCTAGTCTATGTAGCCCCATGTTCCAAGGTGGCAGATAGTTCAGAACAAATTTGCAAGGTTAGATCACATCCTCTTTAAAGTAGTTCTCATATTATGAAGTTAACTCCAATTTGAATGGGATCATAACACTACTTACACCAATTAATCTGAACAAGCACCTGGCATGATAGTCTATGTTGCTAATGTGGTCATGACAACCAATAGAATGCCAATGTTACTCCTCTACAAGAGTAACAGACGATAGATCAGTATGTTTAACCTGATTATAATATTTAAAGGGAATATAATCTGAAAATTAGCACTGCAGAAAATGGAAGTACTTATAAATATTAATGCAATCCTTACAGATGGACAATTCTAACAGAAAGATGACTACACAGACATAAGGGCCACTGTACATACTCTGTACATACTGTACACAAAGTGGAATTCAAGCTACACAAAGAAACATACCAAACTCTCTTACCATGTGACATTCTACTCTTTGAGCAGCATTTTCACTTGTCTACACTAAAGTATCACTCTGAATAGTTACACATACTTGCCAACATTGCCATCTCAGAAAATGGAACATGTAACCGACGATCCACTGTGCGCCCGTAGATCGCACAGATGCACCATATCGACAATGAGTGTGTGAACGTACATGCACACAAAGGACTGTGTTATAAGGCTTGTGATTTTCTACTTCCACTAATTTATTCATACTTAGTTTGTTCATAAGGGGAGAAGAGGGAAGAGGATGATTTCATGAGTTCCTTTTCCTCTCTAAATGTTGACAATATACGTGGAAATCACTTAGGTGTATACAAAGATTGATGTCATTTTTTTCCAAGTTGTTCTTTGCAATTTTCCTGATCATTTTTAGTATTAGTATATTTTTATTACTAAAAGTCAGAAAATCGGAACATTCTGATTTTTAGGGGTTTTAAAGCTCAGAAAATGGAACAGTTCCGCTTAAAATGGAACCGTTGGCAAGTATTGTTACACTACATTCCAACATCTCTATATGTTCTGACACAGAAGACACGGCACCTGAACAAAGAAACATCAAAACAGAACTCTAGCAGTCACCCTCTGAACATTGTAGAATGCAGGACCAGTCCATACAAAAGTGATCACTGTAGCCATTAGTCTGGGAGCAAGCTTCACTCTTTCTATATGTAGAGAGCGTTCATTTGAAGTCAAACAAGTGATTGAACAGATTCCTCCTAGCATACGTCTGCATACAAAATGTTGTTCACACATTAGCAAAATTTGATACATTTCCAGATTACTGCATTTTTTTATTTTAAGTACCTGAGAACATTTACAAAAGATCAATGTTCATCATGTATGTTCATATTTTTCATCAAAAATAATGACTCGATTGCTGGTATTTAATTGAACATCTCAAACTGTGATACACGTGTTTCATTTTGCATAGCAGTTTTGAAGATTTTTTATTTCTTTTTAGTAAATCAATAAAAACCCTATGGTTATACAAAAAAAGTGCTATGCATTTTGGCATTTGTGTAGCAGTTTTGCCAGATTGTATAGCAAATTGTGATGTAATAGCGGATAAATTATTCCCTGTGGTTTAGTCAAAAGTGTTCTCATCAGTGACATTTTAGCCTGTTTTTTATTCTTCACATTATCCTGATCTGCCCACGTTTGCCTATGGGGCTGTCAGGTAAACAGCACTTCCACTGCACCAATTGTGGCACTGAGTGCAAAAATGTTGTTCTTACATTTGTCACAGCTTTAAAAAAAGTTTTTAAGCAATTAGATATCAAATTTCATTTAATGGACAGCTGCAAGGTGGATAAAACTCTCATACATCAGGGGACAGACAAATTGCAGATGTTTTTCACATTGGTAAAGATTATTAACAAACAAGTTTTCCTATCCCCCAAATTTCTCTCCTTGGAAGAAGCACATACAAAGATCAAAAGGTTTAGGTGCTGCCTAGAACAGTTTTTTGAAAATTCAGAGGGTGGAAAAAATGTTTTAGTCAACCAGATCTATAAAGTCAGATTCAACTTATTTCCAATGAAAGAAATGGCCAAAGTGGCTATAGTATCGCACAAACAATGATGACAAAAGAATGTTTTATCCTTTGTTTGTTCATTTGCACCACACACACACACAAAAAAAAATGCACTAAATTTTGATAGTTTTGCACCAATAAGAATTGGTTAGACTTTCTTGCTAGCAGCCCCTCATTTATCTCATTCATCTTCACACCACATCTAAAGGGAAAATACAGTCACCCCAATCAGAGATAGTATGCCGCATCACTCTTGTTCATGAATGGCCTATTTTAATCATGTGACATTATTGAGAATTTCTCCTTTCCCCACCCACTGTTTTATTGGTTATGTTTAAAAATGTAATTGTAAAAAAAAAAAAAAAAAATTGTAGTGCAATAAGAGGAGATTTGCAAGGATTTGCTGATTTTTCAAAGCAAATTTTGGGGTGACTGCCTATTGCCTTTAACACAATGACTACTCTCATTTGGGAAAGCACTGAGCCAAAAATTTTAATTCAGAAAAGTAAAATGCTACACATTTGCCCCAAATGAATAGTATGTTATGCTTCAAAATAGCTTTATAACTCTCTGCCTGCATGAGGGAGGGGTGGCATGGGAGGGTGCATTGCCCCAAATCCATACATCAAGAAAAAAAGCAACTTAAATGTTTTGTTAAAAATACCTCTACAGAACTGAACATACATTTTAAAGTAGACAGGTAAATGTTGGTGAGAAGTGACTAAAATATAACTGAGTTCTTTCTCTCGTGAACATGCATCTTTTATGTCAACTCATGATTTCCATCCCCCTATACTCTATTCTTAATTCTTTGCATTGATTTGTTTGCCTTGAATGTTGTCATTTACACTTCTTAATTTCAAGTGCTCCATATTCAACTGAGACCTAATACTGATATTTACAAACTATTAACTAATTATCATAATAACTCAGACATTAAAAGGTAATTGTTTGACATCGCTATAGCAGCTAAAATATCGAGGAAACCTGTGGCTTATTTATAAAAACTAACTTTTATGTCTGAAATAGATGACTTTTGGACTCCACAAGTTAGATCAAATCTGGTATCATTTGGAAGGTCAGTACAAATGGCAAAGCAGTAGATATCTCCAGGGTAAGAAATACACCTTTATACTGTAATCCCACTCACAGATCAAACCACTAACCTCCGAGCTGCTAGGCTTCCTTGCTTCCAACACATTAGTCTTTACTTATCAATCCACTCTATACAGTAACAATCACACACCACAAAAGTTTTGAGCCTGAAAATATGTTTTTGTTGTCAGTTGGCATTACACTTCCACGAATATAGAGAATTCTTATAGCAAAATTTCTATTTTTAAGTTTTTCTAAGGTTTTTTCCACAGAATTCCAATCATGTCAAACTTGATTGAAACGATCACTGGCTAAACTACTGCCATAAAGAGTTCACAGTACACAAATGTTGTTGTTCATCAGATGCAGGATTTACAGAAAGGAGGTCACATAATTTGGAGGTCACTGCATGTTTTGAACCAGTCAGGGGCCCAGGATGTCAGGTTGTAAGACAGAGGTAGATCCAATCTAATTCAGTATGCATTTGAGCAGCCAAGCAATACAAACAACTGTGTTATTCAAGATATGATATCACAGCTAAGTGTAAAAGTTTTCTGAAATTAAACTAATTGTAGACAATAAAGCTTGAAGAATGGTCTGTCCACAAATCCAAAAACATCCTTGGAGAGATCAGGAATTTATGACCAAACCACCATGATGCTGCAACTTTGTAACAACCAACTTATTTTCAACCTATTATGCAGGATGTTATCAGTGAACTACATGTGTTATCTGTCTTTTATTACAAGTGGCAGATACTAAGATCTCCTTGGAAACTGATATAACTTCTAGGACTCTACATGAGTCTATTAAGAGTACCTGTAAAAATCAGCAAAGCTTTAAGTTGAGTGTACTGGCTCTTGTTTCATCATGGATATGCTCAGTCTTAGGTTTGATTTCAATGTAACTATTGCATGATCAATCAAACTTAACATGGCTTATAACTTTTTATGAAACAGCTACGTAGAGCGTGATGTTGGTTAAGTGTTGTCAGCTCTATATACTATGTGATACTACTTTAGATGTTAGAAAGTGCCTGTTACACACTCAGCTGTCATATATTTTACCAAGGTCATTCAAAAGTGACTACCAACCTTCCCAAGGATTGGAAGGAGAAATCCCTCTTCTAAACACCTTACTTTTCATGTACAACCAAAGGTACGTAGCAGATTAAGCATTTCTTTATCAACTTTAAGATCTGAAATCAATTATCATCCATTTACTTGTTCTCCCTTGGTTTCTCCAAAGCAAAAGTCACTGAAATCCTGCTCAAAGAAATAGACTTCATGCATCAATGTCACACCAAGTAGAGGAGGATACACAACAATGCTGATCTGAGGACACTTGAAATGTTGATTTCCAAACCTCACTTTTCTATTGTCTAAGTGAGGTATATCAAATTTCCAGTCCCACTTCCAGAGGTCCATTGTTATCACCACACCTGGGTTCTATTCCACTTAGGTTGAAAACAATTACATGGTGGATTAGGCAGGATTGTTAACAAAACTCCATATGCTCTGCATGCTGTGGCTAGGGTTTCCTGGAGCTTGATTAAATGTCTGTGTATGGGGTAGTATTTCCCTCCTGTCATCAAGTTGTGTAACTGGGCAAGGAAGAAACTCAAGTGGACATTTTAACATAATCAATTCATCATGATGAAGCTAGCTAGATAGGGTACACGGCTTTGGTAAACATACTGTTCCCATGTTGTAGCCTTCACACACGCAAATAGACAAAGGTGCATATCCCACCGGTACAAAACTTAGGTGACTACATTTGTGTTGATGTAGTTGAAATGCTATGTGCTTACCTCAGTTGAGGGTGTATTTTCTGTTTTGTGATGTCATATGCATATAAAGGTCTACATACAAATTCTGCAATAGATGAGTTGATAATACATGCTGATCATTGTCAGTCTTTGACATGTTGTAAACTTTTTGTATCTGCCAAAGATACAAAGTTGGCCTGAGGGTCTTATAATTGGGACAAGACCTTTAATCTGCTACCAGTGTTTTCCTCTACCAGCAGCTGTACAAGCATGTAGCTACATAGAAAGAAACACAGGTGGTCATCAATTAAATTTACTTTTATTTCTTTTCTCAAAAATTGCCAAGGGGCTGGGCAGTAACTTGACATGATGTGGAATTAGCAAGAAACAAACTATGAGAAGCTATAACAGAATGGACACTCAGGCCTGGTTTTTAAGCAAGTTTTCAGTTTGTCCAAGGAACAAACTGAAGACAAATTTTGGATGTCCTAAATATTTTTGGTTGTCTGAATGAAAGTTACACTACAAAAGATGAATAATTGTATTTCCTGTTACTGTCATACTAAAGAAACTATCATATAGTTTAAATTCTTTACAATCTAGTGATCTTTTGGTTTTTATTTTTATGTGTTTGACGTGTGATAGTCTATATCATTGCCTAAATACCACTTCCTGTGGGGATTTTTATGACACTTCCATGCTCTTATAGTGAACTCTTTAAATTCAAATAGAACCCCAAAACTCCCAGGATTGGGAATCTACAGGCCCCGATACCTCCTAATAACATGAAATCCCTACCTACCCGCAACTAGACCCTGGTTAACTAATGGCAGTGTCAGAGGACCCTCTCCTAGAGAGGGCTGCCTCCCATTAAGTTCTCTTCCCGCTTACCACCAGACAGTTCAAACGCAACTTTTGGCCTTGGTTTTTCCTCCTTCCATTTCTTCATTTTGGGCTCTGGTCAGAAATGCAGTCTCAGATGCTTTTTTGAAGAATCCAGCAAGCCGTCTTCCTGACATTGACAGTGGTGTTTTTGGTGAGTAAACTTTCTTTTGGGCATTTTATGGGAACCTAGTGACATGTAGGTAGGGATTACACATGTAAATAAGAGGTAAGACAGAGGTGATGTAGATTCTACTTATCCATCAGACAAGCTCAAAGAGAGAAAATGGTACTACAAAGCTGATTCAGCAGTAATTTAGTGTGAACAGAATCTTGAGATAGTGTAATGTGGTCATGAACTAATGCAATACCATGATATTACAAAATTACAAACTTTGCACATTTGCTTCTTGAATATAAACCAGTATGTAGACTATAACACAATGACTTCATCTACACTTAAATGAATAATTTTCGAACTCATTTAAAGCAGACTCTTGCAATCTGTTCACAACAACTTCTGTTTGAAATAATCTAAAGCAAAATTTGTGTTGCAGTCTACACTGTTGTTTTTGATAAAGTGAATTTTACTGTTTTACTGTAGCATTTCAAAAGTGTTTTTGACAGCCTCAAATTAAGAACACATGACTAAAAGCATGGATAATTCAGCAGTATACATTCATTACCACAGTATTCAGTTCCCTATAATGTGTATTACGATTCATACACAAACATGTCTGGTCCGTGCTATGCTTGTGCCAGTCTTTTCCTTATAGCAGCACTAAAATGTGTTGCGCTCACTATAGTATAATGCATCAAATTGAAAATGGTGTATTAGAGGTAACTAAGATGTATACATTCACTCAGGAAACATGAATTCACTTCTTGGAAATGATCATCTGTCAAAAACACCACACATGAGTGAAGATTTATTGTACTTTCCTTTCACTGCCTCTGTTCCAACTCATGATGAATTAAAACCCTTGCTGCAATGCTCCATGGCTGACTCAGTAGGCTAATTAATGACCAGCTTTACTGTAAATACAATATATGGAGGGTTATACAGCTCAATGTGAGGAACAGCTCCCTCAACTGATGGACCTTATATAGTAATCACCCAGGGTGGACACTTTTTTGTCACCAGCTGAAGGAATGGCATCCTGGGGGAGCGGTATGTAGGTGGTGAAGCTCTCCTGCCCTCTTCCATAAATGTGTGGTGGCTAATAGATGTAAACTGTTTGGTGCAAACTTTGACATGTATGGGCATACATGTTTAGGAATTCTCTATTTTAAGTTATTTTTTATTCCTTGGGGAGTGGGGGGCTATGGTATGGCCCTCCTCCCAGGTGGTAACTTGACCACACACTCCTCCCATGCCAAACTAATTAACTTCCCACGGGCTCCTTACATGCTAGGTCTTGCATGATAAGATTTCCACAGACCTATAAGTATTATTGACAACAGTTACAGCAGTAATTAAATCTACCAAAAGATGCCATAAAAATACCATCTTTTGGCAAACCATGTCCCCATTTACCACTGTTTTTATTCCTGCTTGTACCAACCACCAGTAGAGATGTTTTCCACTACTGTGACATCACCAACTCTATAATGTGGTCAAACAATCAGGGCTGGGAAAAATGTTTATTTCCAGGGAAGGGAGTCAAATTTTCCACAATTCCTCCCATATTTTTATGCACGTAAAAGGTGTAAATTTCCCTCCAATGACCAAAATTTCCCTCTAAGTACCCAAATTTTCCAGGAAGGAGCCTCCCAGCTTCCCATCATTTTCCACCCAGGCAAACAATGATACTTCATTATCATGGTGTAGTTGGTAACATAATTATCTTCAGCTCGTAGCCAGACTGCTTAATTATTTTTAGCAATACTTTTGTAATCACATACAAATATCAAGAACATAAAATTCATAAAACATTCATACCACCATTTTTACATTTTACAGATTACATTGTCTTACAACACAATGGTTTGTAGAATCTAAAGTCTAGTACTGCAGGATGCAAAAGTTGTTAAAAATAAATCAGACCTCACTGAACATCCTCAAGAGTTCACTTTATTCGGCAGAAGTTTTCATAATTAATATTAAAGTATAGTCATACTTTAAACTGCATGTATGTTACACCTGTTATAATCAAGACACCAATAAGAGCAGTGACTGCAGGTCAAGAGCTATCACATGATATTTGAGTCTGTAACAAGCTCGAAACTACATTACTACAAAGTACAACATTTGAAGCTGTAGCTATGACTTCATATAACAGGGTATGTTTCTCACAGTGTCTTCAATTGGTGAAAGGGCTCCATCCCAATATTAACAAATTATGCCAGATGGCAATTGCAGGCCAGTAGAGGATTAACAATTTATCTAAATTATTTAGATAAATATAACTGCTCCTCATAAAACCTCCTAAGGAGGTTAAATGAGGAGCAATTATTGGACTTACATACTGATCTCAACAATGGGATTACACAGAGAGACAAAAACTGAGGAAAAACCACACAACAAAAAAGCAATTTAAAAAAGGATAAAGATAAATAAATTAAAAACAATATCAAATGTATGATAAACTCTCTTGACCTTATACCATGTAAGGTCATACTCTATTACTACTTCAAGGAAACAATTAAACTATGATTGGAATCAACTGAGTGGGTCACATGACAAGCAGACTAAAGTAATGCATAGTTGGAAATTTTCACAGGGTTCAATTTTTCGCGATTTTCACGAGCAAGTGTCTTAAATCTCGAATTTAAGACTCATGAAAGTACTTCCATTACTCTGTAAAAGACCATGCTGGTTGAGCCTTACAGATGCAACAGCAAATTCTTTATTCCGCAAATATGTGTACAAGGTACAGAATCGTGGAAAAATTAGCCTCGAGGAAATTTCCCACTATACAATACCTTTATACTTACTTATGTACCTCACTGTGCTTAAAGGAGATGTGCTTTTCTTTTCACTGAAAATTTATTCCTGCAAAGTGTTCACCTACTCCATTACCCTCTCCCACACAAATAAATTAGGAAATATTGCTTTTAAATAATCTTCTTGTGGGTCAATTTTTAAATGGGAATCATTTTTGCCTGACAACAATACTAATCCTTACGAACATATATATATATATATATATATATATATATATATATTAAAGCTATCTGCTGACATAGTTGCCACTCCCTGATCTGAAAAGATTCGTGACATAGACATCAGCTAATAAATTTCTTCATCCCAATACAACATATGTTTAGATTCCTCTTATTCAAATTAATTAATCATGCATCTGTAACTTGCCTGCTTTGCTTTGATGAGCTCTGAAAAAATAAGCCTTGTTCAAACATTAAGAAAAATGAGAGTTACATACTATTGACATTCTGTTTTGTTAATCTATATCTTTGGTTTACAAGATTTGGTAGGAAATTTATCTATCACAATACTGTATTAAAGTAGTAGGTCTCTTTAACAATCCTTAATATATGCTTAAGCACCATGAAAGGATGGATATGGCTTTAATTATTAAATTGTTTCGTCTATCAGCTGTGTTGTACAGTGCTAATGTGCAACATACTTTTCTTCAAAGTGGTTGTAAAAAATTACAAAGTATTAGCACTACGTATACAGAAAAATATGTCAACACCCTTGCCAAAAATGGTTTACTACATGTACAAAGAAAGAGTGAACACAAACATAATTTAAACTGAAATATTAATTTACAGGAAATTTTCAATACTTTAGTAACATGATCCATACAGTTATGGAGGGAAGCAATTCAAAGTAAAGTAAGGCATTTGAGTACCTTAATTGATAAGAAAGAAGGTTCTCACAGAGGAAATTCATATTATTGTTGCTTAAGAATAATTTGTTCATCCTTGCAAACTTTCATATTTCCAACAATTCAACATTCATAACTCTTGAAAGAAGTCATATTTTTGGGAAGTGGCATTGCCTGAGGTAACCGACAATGCCTGAGGTAACCGACAATGCCTGAGGTAACCGACAATGCCTGAGGTAACCAGTGGACTCTGTAAAACCATCTGCTTCATGATGATAAAAGCTGGTTTCTTTATTTGTTATGTTGAAGTCATAAGGTGAACAACTGGGTTAGAGTCTGAAAGCCAACTTCTCCCTGTCAATCACCGAATGTAATCTTTTTGATAGGGAAAGTTGTGCATGGCTCATTAGACAATTGTTTGCCTGACTCCCTCAGTAGAGAAGAACAGTGCAAGTCACAGCTTCCATTGCATTCAGTCACTGCCACTAGGCAAGACACTTGAGCAGACCAACCGGCCAAGCAAACAAATCAATTAGCATGCTCCAGTGAATCACAGATTGAAAACAGATAAACTTCCCGGATTTTTATACCAAAAACCGGGGAACGCTGCCAGACTTGTTCATGATATGTAATGTAAACACAAAATTCCCTTCAGGCCAAAAAAAAAAAGTTGTCATAGATACTGTTCTTAACTTGAAAATTTTCAAATAAATTCTCCAAGACTTTACCAAGTCTGATTCCACGGTAGATGGGATTGTCCATACACGTAATACATGAGGTAAGTAGGAGTGAAACAGATTGATTCTGTACTTGGATGTTGTTTAATGTTGCAGGTTGAAATGAATAATTACAAAAAACATACCTTACTTTTCAAAATTGAAGTGAACAACTTGATGCAATCATGGGTTAAATTTTTTGAGACACCCCCTCCCCACCCATTTTCAATGCTGCTCTGAAGGCACATGCCAGGCCAGCCACTCATGAAGACAGCTTGAATCTTGTTTCTCCAACCACGAGGATCGCACGGATGGGAAACTATCCTAAAAATATCTGTCAGGCCTAACAGTTCTCAATAATCTAGGATCGTAGAATGTGCTACAACTAGACAACTTATGGCTTTTGTTTTTCATTAACTTGGGGGATGGACATTTTCAACTACTGTACTTACTGTGTTACATTTATTTTGCTGGTGACCTGAAGTTGAAAGCTCAAGAAAACTACAACTTTTGTCTAAAAATTCTACAGTATTACAACAGCACTGTACCTCAATCATATGTTCTCTCAGGACTCTGATAAGCTGCAATTGAGTGAAGAACTTCATTTACTTTAATGTATGAAAAAATTGCTATATTTTGCTATTGACAACATTGTACAAGGTCCCAGAGTTCATGCAGTGCAATCATTAAACAAGCACCCAGCCATTCCAAGATGGATGGATTTCTTTCCTTCTCCACCAACGTTACCTACTACATAGGCATCATTTACTATATAGCCACAATTACCTAAATACCTTTCAACACTCTTTCTACCTTTCATTTAAAGGTCAAAGTTCAAAACCTATAGTACACTTCCAATTTTAAATGGAAAATGCAGTCCCCCCTATTTGAATTAGACTGTACCCTGTCATACTAATTCAGGAATGGCTCCTACCAATCATGTCACAATATTTTTGTTACTTATTTGCTAAATTCATGCAGAATAATTAATTGGTTTACCTTCAGTTTTCAATGTTTATATATAGCAACATAATGAAAAATACTTGTGAGCAAAATAAGAGGAGATTTGTAAAGATTTAGAAGATTTTTGAAAATAAACTCGGGGTGACTGCTTTCTCCCTTTAAGTTGGACACATATTCAAACAATTTTACTAACAATCTGATTCAAATACACAAAATATTTTTTAAACCTATCAGTGAAACTTTCAATTTACGTTGACAGTTAAGTCCCAGCAGCAAGTCAACATACTTCATGTGAAAACATTAAATACGATGGGGCAAAGACTAGTATACTTTACAGATTGTGACCATATGAATAAAACAATGACGGCATCATTAGTGATTTTACAAATTAAAGGCAAAATTAAGTAAATTATCAGTCCCAGCACTGGACTTTTGGGCACCACATTCCAAACGACATCTAAAGGATCTCCTTTTTCAACTTTTCACTTAGTTGTCTTACCTTTTGGCACAAAACAAAGACTTGAAACTGGTTTTCGTTTACTAGTCCGGGAGACGTTGTACTTCGTACTGTCTTGTCTTCGCATCATAATGACATCACTAGGGGCAAACGACATTCTTGTAATTATAAAAATGTTCTCACAACTTTTTCAGCTAACTTGTTTTTACCTCTCAGAAATGACAGACGTCACTGGACTCAGTTCACCAGTAAACGGTTCCATTAAACGAAAATAATAACAATAAGGTTCAACATAATGCTCCTGCTATTAAATTCTGACACACCAGTGACTTAATGACAAACTTAAATTCTTTTATCTCTTTGATTATGACAATACTTTTTGCACATAAAAACAAAATATAGCACAAAAATGGTTAGCCTTTAGAAGCTAACTATGTTAACATCCAGTAAACATCCACTTCATCTGCACAATAATCATTAGAAGCTTGAGTTCTCCAAAAGTCGTCACAACTGTTTTTGTTTTTATGTAAATAGCTATTAAAGTATTGGCATACTTGCAGTCTGGTACTCTATTTAATATCTCAAGGAGCGTAATGTTATACTTTATTACAGCTATCACCGTCAGCTCTCTAATCTGATTTACATCCCACCAGGTGGAAGACATTCCTGCATCATGCATTCTCGGGGAGGGGTGATACGCTATGGAATAACCACACGCCAAATCGCTGCTAATACGGGTGTATTTTTAGATCGATGCAGGAGGGTTTCTTTTTTGTTTCTAAATTATATCATATAGATTCTCTGTAGTGATACAAGTACTTCTGAAAGGTATATTTGTAATTAAGAAACGTTAGAAAGGTCAGTTATAGGAACTGTCCCCCCACTCACAAACCAGGTTACAGCTATTTGTGACAGTCTCCCTGTCATGAGCATATGTTTCTACTATATGATGAAACATTAAGCAACAAACAATGTTACATGAGTTCTTGTCACGTCTCTGATGATACATAATTGTAACCTTGTGTTGCTGTATTTAATACAACAGAACACCCAAGCTTTTCATGTGCT
>WURT03046588.1:18381-33432 GCA_009936505.3 Holothuria glaberrima
ACGTCTCTGATGATACATAATTGTAACCTTGTGTTGCTGTATTTAATACAACAGAACACCCAAGCTTTTCATGTGCTACAGGCGCAGATCCAGGATTTTGAGAAAGGGGGGGCACACACACAGGGGTGGTGTCAGGATTTGCCCGACAGGGGGGCTGGGCTAGCTTTTTTTTTCTTTTGCTTTTTTGCACTTACAGTTCTTGCATACTTGCACTATCCGAATTTTCAAGGACCTTTTTTTATTTTTTTGCTTTTTTGCAAAATCGTTGGTAAAAATTGGTTGGTTATCCCAAAAAGGGGGGCATGCACTGGGTGGGCCCCCCTGGATCCACACCTGTGCTACCTGATCCAGCTGTCTCTCCCCTCCTTTCCAATGGGTTTCTACCCTCCTTGAAATTTTCTGAAATGTTTTGGGCCATCTACTTAGAAAATTTTTCATCTTTACAAGCTTTACAAGAATAGCACCACTCTGCGTGTTCACATTACATGCAACAAATGTTTGCTAGGGAGGGATGGCTCTCTCCCCTTGGAGCTCCTTGCCAGGAATCTACCCTCTGTTGCATGTAAACAAAAGAAAAACTGAGGTGATGAATATGAAGCAATGTTACCTAAATTAAACAAAACAATGAAATGAAGTATCATGCTTATTAATTGTATGTACCTACTGTACCATGGTTGAATTGTTCATGTTGACTTGGATCTGAGATGTGCTGCACAGTTTGTGGGCAAACTACTGTAGGTCAAATGTTAATCAGTTGAACAACTCCCCCCATTGACCCTTACTGAACCCATGGTCAGTCATTGCACATGTTATAAAGTATGCACATTGATGAACCCCTCACTCACTTCTGTGACAAACATCTTGCACCCAGTGACACATGCCAAAGTCACCGAAGTGAACAGAATTTTGCATTTTGAACGACAATGTAAGTCACTGAAATGTCTGACAATCTGAGAGTCACAGATGACTCACAATTATTAACTGAGGGTTATCAATGAAGTAACTTACATCTAAAGTAAAGTCACCAACATTTGGATCACACTGTCACTGAACTACCTTTGACTGACCATGCCCAGGGTTACAGAGAGGTGAGTCATTTAAATGATGTGTAAATTAGCCCAAAATGAATTCATGGGTCCAGGTCCATAAATATTTCTTTTAAAAACTACCTTGAAGAACTTCCTTTGACCAGAAATTTGTCAAGTGGCACAATGAATAAGAACAGGCCATCAATTTGAAAATTTTCTTGTCTCTCATTAGTACAGAATGTCATCTGAAGAATCTTAGTTAAAAGTAAGAAAGATATGGGGGTAGGGGGAGGGGAAGTTTTAAGAACCACATTACACTGAACAACTTTAACAGGCTAACTAGCAAGTAATGTCCATACATTTTGTATTTTACAAATTGTGTGGTCTGCTGAATGCAGAAAGAGAAGACGATATATGAAGTCAATACGAAACCATTTTCAACTGAAAATTAGTTAAACGTGATCAGTTTTTAATTCCACTGATCAGAATCTAAAGTCATCTGTAACTCCTCTCAGAGACAAATGTGGGGAAGGCAGAAATAAGAAGACTATTAGAATTGTCCCCCCCCCCCGTCACGTCACATGTACATACATACACACACTGCACAGTTGTGAGTAGGACACATCCCATCTCAACAGCCCCATCTGGTAACACCCATGAGGACTGACCCAAAGGAGTTATTATGACTTGCAACTGGAGAAATGTTGGGTCACCTCTTTCAGGGATAATCACATACTGTCACACAATTGTCAGAGCAACTCCATGTTAGAGTGGATCAGTGTTACAGTGGAACCACACCTTACTATAATGTACCTTATTGTCACAATCAATCCAATAGTTCCAGTAAGTAACTGCTACTCTGTTTCATTACTTTTCCATTTTCCTTCTCTCTGGCCCACATCGTTTCATCATTACACGTGGTTTCATTTCCAAATCTATATGCTGAAAAGTTTCCACAATTATGATACGAAATTTCATTCCAGACAGAAAACAATGACAACAGAAGGCATCTTTAAGCAATAAAAAGTACTAACACAAAAGAAAAATGTCAGATTAAAGGTTTCTTTGATTCTACCTTTCACAAATAAAGAATATCATAGATCCTTCATTTTATAGGTAACATAAATGAGGAAAATAACACTTTATACATTTCATAAAGATGAATTTTTACCATCATTAAAATTGAAATTGTGGTTAACCAATGGCACAGCTAAGGGAGTGGGGGGTGTTAAAAAAGCCTGCTCCCAGATACCCTGTCACTGGAAAACTATAGCAAAAATATATACTGCTTCTACATTTGAAGCCTCCCAATAAAATGGTAGATCCCTTATTACCCTCCCCCACCCCCATGAAAAATTTTCTGGCTATGCTACTTGTGGTAATTTGCATAAATTTGCATAAGCTCTTAAAAATCATGTAACAAATGTGAAGTTAGCTTTATGTACATTTTTTTTCTTTCTACAGTACCTAGTATGTCTTGCTATATATATACACTCATCTACCTCTTATAAGGAAGATCTGAAACAATCTTGACAGTTGTGGGATAAGACTGACAAAAGATAAACTGAACACCTGTCATACCTATACTGTAGATCTAATGTACAGTATACAGTAGCTGTCAAACAGTGTTACAGGAAAATTTTACCTGAAGCAAACATTATTTAAGTCACAGCAAACATCTTAATTCAATCATATGAATTAAACCTAAGTATGGTATTGCTGTTTGCGGGAAATTGCATCAGTGTGTGAAGAATTTTAAAATTATTTTTATGACTTTCAAAGCTGTAAGGTATTACCAAGAGTATTTTGACTCTTGAAGTTAGATCCATCATCTGCAACGACCACTTCTTCAAACACTCCACAATTCCTAAAATTAATACTTCCATCTCAGGATTTGAATCAAAAGGAAGACAAACAATGGCACCTCGTCTCATCTCCCAACTCATCCCAAGTGCAAAGAGGAATATTTTCAAAAAAATTTTGTGACATATTTTTGTCTACGCTCCGCCTCTGTCAATTTCATCACACACGTTTGTTTTCATTTACAAGTATTGCAGATGTGTACTTTATTCCAATGACAATTGGGATGAGCATGATAAAACATCAGATAAAAAAGAAACACTACCAAGAAATCAGAACAAAGGAGATACAAGATTGTTGAAAAAACTTGCCATGGAGATGTTTGACAGCAATCATCAGTAATGGTAAGATAATGGGAAGCAGTACGATCGCAAGCATCTCGGGACTATATTCAACTTACTGTGATTAAAGACAGCAAAGAAATATGTTCTCAAGGTGATTTCCAGCTCCTGATATGAATTATTACTGTTTAATTTTTGATGGAATGTAGTAAAGGTCACAACTGCTAACTGATGGGAACGAATGGAAGTATCGTTTTGAAAGAATGGGCTTTTAATTAACAGATAGGAATCAACCAAAAGTTAGCAAAAGCATTTTATGAAGGTCTTACCTTTCAATTCAAACATTTTCACATTTATTTATATTAAAACTAAATGAAGGGCGATGCACTAGTCTGAAAATAATACTTTTAATTGCATAGTTTTTACACCTACACTACAAAGAAACTTTGTTTTGTTTTAACTTCTTGGAAATTGTTCTTAATTGTGGGCTAATAAACAGACATGCTTTTATAATTGATTAGTATAACATGCGAGAACCTAAATAACACATAATTCTTCACATAGATGATTTTTTCACTAAAGGTGCAAATTGCAAACCAATAGAAGAACATGTTTATCAATGAATTTGAGAAAGGAAAAACAGAGCAAGCTATGACAAGATATGGAAAACAGACCACATTGTTCATCTGTATAGAAATATGTGGACTATCATTCATTTGGCTTGCACATTTTTTTTTTTCAATCACTGACATCATGACTTCAGGACATTTACAGTATTTACACATTGTACTGTTACTGTGACTCACATGTATGAATTACAAGGTCAAGAAGTCACTGGGATTAATTAAGGAGAGCCAAAGAATTTCTCGGCTCATTCCATGAAAGCACATAATAGTATCTTGAAAGATAAATTCCAGTATTCAATAAAACTTGAAATGTTTGTCACTAATACCTTATGTTTGAAATTTGCTTTGAAATTTTCCTTAAAGGGAAAAATATTGCAATTTTTTAACAGAAAAATTTCATGTTTCAATAAACCAATGTTAATATAGGTACAGAATGATAGGCAATTCAAAATAAGGCAGTACAGTAGCTTTCTTTTCACGAAATAAGGCTCTCACACAGGAAGAAATTTGATTATTTGTTGCATAAAAGTAATTTGTTCACTGTAATATATCAGTCATTACTAAATACTGCTCACCCTTCCTGGTGAAATGACCCATGACCCATTTACATGTATTGCAATGTTCTGTGAGAACATTTTCCTGTAACTTATCAGTGATACAATGGTTTGCTATGATTAAATTGTGTGTACAATGATTCAACCCCTTGGGTATTTTTGCTAAATAGTAAATTGTTCAACAACAAAGTCACCATCTGACTTGCACTGTAACCCACATGTAATTGGAGGCAATCTTACCAAAAGAAGCTTTATAACATGAAGTTAAGATAACTGAGCTCTTACCATATATTCGATCACCTTGGTTGTAATTACAGTCTCTGACTGCTTTATAGTAATGCATGCAGTGTATGTAAAAACTAAAATTCCAGTCGGAATATGTTAATCAAAGAGCTAATTAGATGTAACAAGGGGTAAATTTCTGTGTATAAAGAGAATCAGGTTCAACTAATAAATCTCTCCTGAGTAACTTTCTAATATTTTGAACGAAACTAACTTTTGTTAAAGTTCATGCCTGCTTTTTTAAAAAAAAAAAAAAAGAAAACATTTTCCTTCTTACAGTAGTAATACATAAAATCTCACACAAGGACTTCAAGAGGTAGATTTTTAATCACTGTATGCATACAGTACAACAATAACATTGAGCCAGAGATCTGACTTCTTAAACTTTTGAGGTTCTAAAATTTATAAGTTTTTCCTGACTTTTGCAAGATCTACAATGGCCATAATTTCAAAAAAGTGAATCAATAAGAACAAATATACTTGAGCAGAAAAAGTGAATTTCAATTGTTTTTGAAGCATTTAAGTATCACGGACAATGCAGCAACATAACCTAAAATACTACAGTATGAAGCTTTTTAGTTTTAAAGACATCGCAAATTTTCCAAGGAAGTCTCCCAAAATTCAAAGAACTTGAAAGACAAAATTTTCAAAATCAGCTTTTTCCACCTCTGTGCTAATTAATTTTTCCAAGTCTAATTCCACTGTCAAGATGGGATTTTTTACACATATAATAGATGAGGTACGTACAGTAGGAGAGAAATAGATTTTCCCATTTGTCCCTACAGTGCAGAATTAACATACCAGGATGAATCCCATTCCAACTTTGCAGACCCTTAACTACTGTGATACTGTATGTACACTTCTGAAGCGATTCCAAAATGTCATGAAAAATCGACTTAAACGTGCACAGTCAACACTTTAATATCACTTAACTACTATGCCAACATATATTCATTTATTTTACCATTAGGCCTAATAGGTTTCCTGCTTAAATTTAAAAGACCTTACATAATAGTTACATTACTTTTTAAATTGGTCATTTGGATAATCTCCAAAGGTCATCTGAACTATTGTGAAGCCTTTTTTAATTACTGTAGTTTTATCATGCATTTACAAAAAATTAAATAATGCAAGCGTACCAACTCAAAATCAACAAATTACAGTACAGTATGAAATGACTGACTGACCACAATTCAAATTTTATGCTTTGATAACTGCTGTATACTGTAGTAAAGAAACAATTATATCTATAGAAGTTTAATAGGGGAAGAAGAGCTCTTTCAGTGTACATAGGAAGCTTAAGAGATGTTTAATAGACTAGGTTTAATGTAAAATCTTAGAAACCAACTGAAATATGGTAAACCGAGGCTGTTTTCAAAGTTATGTTTAATATGAATATAGCCCCATACCCCTTACGATGTGAACATTAAGAAGGAAATGACCTGCAATTTCTGCCACATTACACTGAATAACAATTATTATCACCTGAAAAAAACAGCTCTGTTCATTTTCAAACCACCAATCCAGTGACTGCAGAATAACTTGTACAAAGGCCTTAATTCCAACCACAGAATGGTTGAGCAACTGGTGAGGAAACATACAATTTCATAAAACTCATTTAGTAACATATACTAACAGCTCACTGGCTCATTCATCTAAGTATTGAGTTGGACTGTGAGTGATAGTACCCCACTGAGGTCTTTGACCTACTGGGGACAGAAAACTTGAGATGTAAGCAAGAGTCTCACACCCTGCACCTCAAGTACACAGTCTATAAATACTATAAAGGGAAGGAAGACGACAATTTTTAAAAAAGAAAGTGCAGCTGAGAGACGCTGATAAAACTCTCCATGGGCCCCAATCACCAACAACTATTGTGGAAATCAAACTGTAGGTAGGTAGAGCATAACATAAAAAACTTTCTAGAATGCAATGCTTTTATCAGGGAGTTGTCAGAGCCTCACTGCTGTTACAAAGCCAGTGGTAGATAAAACTAGATACATGGAGCCTGCCTTCTTTTGGTCCCTACACAGCTAGCCTGCACAAAGGACATTAAGTTACACAGTGGTCAGGAATCTGCATTTGTGAACCAAGCAATGCAGTATGGATTTGCATCATCATGTTTTGCAATAAAATGTCACATTCCAGTTCAAATTTAACCTTTGGCTTTATTATGACTATAAATAAACTTGTTCCATCAAAGCTAGAAACTGTGCTTTCTGACAGTACAACTTTCTCAAATAACACCTATCTGAGTATAAAGAATGAGAGATATTTGAAGTACCTGCATGTATATACAGAGGGGCTCTACAACATTAAAATATAAACCTCTGTTTCTTCACTGTTAAAAAAAATTGCTTTATTTTTGCTTTATTGCAATTTCTTGTTTACATGTACATTTAGTGTGTCACAGTTAGGTACACTGAGCAAACTTTCCTTGGATTCTGCATGCACCACAAGTTTGTTTATTATCAAAAATGCACAATGCAGGTATTACTTTTCCTAATGAAGAGTACATGCAAGGATGGTCACAAGCAAATATCCAAATTTCTGGAAAGATAATAAAGTACAGTACGTCCAACGTCAAATAAACATTGAACTAAATTTTAACAAAGATATTTAAAAGCCCTTAAATCGATTAGCTGTCCAGTTTATAGCAAACAAAACAGGTTAATAACTGTACTTTTCATGTGCCATACTCTTCAAGTTAGAAAAAATAATAAATACATTTAAATCACACATTAAAGAAGGTTTAAACATAGTGCCATTTTCATTCCTTTCTTCTTCATTTAAAAACAACTGAAACTGCAATTTAAAACATACTTGCAACTCTGTTCAAACTTCAAGCAAAACGTTTGCCCTCCACTTTGTTGTATGCACTGCTTCTAATGTGTTAAACCGAAGAGCAAGTGGTTTATAATGAAGTTGCTAAAACTACTTCCCACTGTACAATTTGTACATGCACAATAAAAAGAACATATACATGCATGTATACTAAATGATGGCAACAAGCTGTGGGATTCACAGGCCCCACACTTTCATACACTATAGTGCTATGTACTGTCCTCCTTTATTTCTCCTGACTGTAATCCAGGCAATAAAGACCTCTTCTGATGGCGCTGAAATAGTAACTTATCGACTGCATGGTCGATTTCCTCCTTCCCTTTCACACAAGGGGTTCGTTCCACTGTCACATTGATAACTTGGTCTTCCTCGTGCACACAAGTTCGACATTTCACACTCAAGGAGGGGCAATGTAGATTCAACATTTTATACCTATAATTCATCACTTGCAATTTATTTGAATCCCGAGGTATTTATTACAATTTGTTCTTCAGTATAGGCCAACTATTCACGTTTGTTTCTGATACAGATATTATACAGCAATTCAAACTGGGTATGGTACCCAAATTTCTATATATATATATATATATATATAAACTTTGGTAAAATGTTTGAAGTGTTTACCCTTTTTAAAATCTATTAACTTATAATTGCAGTAAAGTACATATTTCATCCAAAATTTCACCATGCCCATATACACACACACTTTCCTATAAAGCTTTAGCAGCCGACAGGTGTCACTTCATTCTATGGCAGTATTCTAGCGTTTGTACAATATTACAATGTATGGTACTGTACCAACACACTTCCTGAAAAATGACATAAAATCAATGTATAGGATGTTCTTGCTATTTATATAAATTCATAAACAAACATTTTAACCTAGCTTTGACTGCATGCATGCTATGACAAAAGGTTTTATAACATAAAGTGCAACACCATGGAATTTGCTTGATATGTAGTACAAAGGCATTGTGAAAATACTGCAAATCTGTTTAAAGAATGTATGTTGTTTTTATTGTACATTGTTTAAAATGTATGTTTAGAAGCTGCTGGTAGGACCTACAGCTAGGTTCTTTACTTTTTATACACAGTTATTGCAAAAAAGTTGGCAATTTATGTTTAATAAAGACAATATTTGTAGAAAAACAGCCAAAAATATACTTCTCATGTAAAGGAATGCTTCACTTCAGTATGAGAACATCTCCAGCTAATGAGCTTCTTTGTTGAAGATAACAGTTATCCTAAACTGTTCAGGTGATAGCCATGCAGTGGGAAAACTGGGGGTAAAACCGGTGCTAAAACCGGTGCTGTGGCCAAGTGGGTAAAGGCGGTGGCATTTGAAGTAATGAAGCTTAGCAACCGGAAGGTTCGGTGTTCGAACCCTGGCCAGGTCAAAGTAAGGTGGGTTTTTCATCCAAGAGCAATCTACAGTTTTCCCATCAGAACTGGCCTTTCAAATGGAAAAAAACCAAATTTGATATAAATTGTTGAGTTCGTTAGCCACCCGACGGGAAGTTGTAATTGAAAAGCCCTAGGCTTCTCCCACATTTGTCGTCCCTTAGTGCTGTAAAACAACTGCCCTCCAAGGCCTGAATTATTAATTATTCCCCCTATGTGTGAGAAGCCTTTAACCTGCCCTCCCCCCCGGCCCCAGCTTTAGCCCAACCATGAAATGACAGAACACAAAGCAAAACTGTTCAAAACTACAATTGCTAACTCTCCCTTCTGCAAAACTAATTAAACCTTGCCCTCCTCTTCCACCCAAATACCACTGTTTGCATAGTTGCCTCTGTAACTCCTCTGATGCACAATTTTTTGTAATTCTTTTCTTAAAGTTATCACACATTTCCAGTGATCCACAGCTGATAGGTCTGGCTTACATTTTAACTCCAAAAACCCAACTATGATAGACTCAGTTAGGCATTCTTACAAGATCACTGTACATTATTTTTGACATTAAGCTCTCAGCTGTCCCTATCCTCTTTACAAGTCTGCACATCACATGACTAATATAACGCAAAGGGCACATAGAGTCACCCCAATTTGAAGTTAATATGCTGGTAGGCATATGGTATTCTAACTTCATGTATGATTTATTTTAATCATGTGACAATATTTTGTTACTGAATTGTAATATTCATGCATAACTACTCCATGGTTCACCTTTATGATGCAATATTTATATTTTGAAACATATACAGAAGATACTTTTAAAGGGGACACGTTTCTAAGAAGATTGGTAACATTTATGCTGAATTTTCAAAAAGCAGTTGGGCAACTCACACTGCATACTCCCCTTTGCCACCTGTACTGTAAATGCATTCCTTGGGCAGACTATGACCTCACAGAATTACCTTCTGGTACTCATGGAAGCAATAAACAACTATACTGTTGACCTTTCCTTTAGTTACCTTCCCTTGTAGGCTATTAAGGAGTGGTGGACAGGCCCATAGCCAGATAAGGTACTGAAGGAGAAAGGGTGGGATAGCTTTGGCAGGATCTGGGGGGGCAGGGGGCAGGGGGAAGATATACTAAAATGCTGAAGCCAATAGCATAGGCATAGGAAGCTGTTCAAGACTGGGGGGCTGAACCTTGTGTCGGATCACCATCCCTGGGAAAGGGTCTAAGGGGAAGGGTGTACCCCTCCCTTTTGGAAAATTTTTTGATATTTGAGGGTCCTTAGATACAATTTAGTGCATCATTTTGGAAAATTTTAATGTAAAGTACTGCAAATTTTTGACATTTCTTAGTCCTTTAGAAAATTTTATTTTCATTTTTGAAGTTCCTTACTTACAATTTGGTGCATCATTCTGGAAAAATTTTAAGGTAAATTACTGCAAATGTTTGACATTTGTTAGTCCTTTGGAAAATTGTTGGATATTTGTTGGTCCTTAGATGAAATTTTGTGCATTATTGTTGACAAATTTTAAGGTAAACTACTGCATATTTTTGACAATACTTAGTCAGCCCTTTGGAAAATTTTTGGATATTTGAGGGTCCTTAGATACAATCTGGTGCATCATTTGGTACAAATTTAGGTAAATTACTGCAAATTTTTGACATTTCTTACGGAAGAGACAAATAACAGGTTTCCGTGCTTGGAAAGTGGGGGGCTAAAGCATACTTCTGCCCCCCACAAATTTTCTCGGGGATGGCACCCCCAGCTCCCCACTTCCTATGCCAGGGACCAATAGTTATTTTTATCTTTTAAGGGGTGAGGGAACATTTTTCTAGGGGAGCTTTACTCCCTGCTTTCCCCCTCCACCAGAAGTTACTGATAGGGGGTCGTTTAAGATATAATACCCCAGAGCAAAAGAAAATGCCAATTTTGAGCGCAACATGTTGACTTCAAGGTCAAGTACTATACTTTGAGGACAAAATTTTTACCATGACTATTTGCCAATCAGGAATTTTTTCAGGGCTAACATCTGCCTCTACCTCCCCTTGAGAAATTTCATCCCATACGCCCTACCCTGCTAGGTTTTCTTTTCAAAAAGACTGCTGGAAATAATCCACTCCATTCATAGAAATTTTCATCAGGTGTACTTTCAATCAATTCTGTCTGCAGAATGTCTGCAACAAGACATTAAGCCTCTTCTCCAAGAAATTGATTGCCTTACAATCTCCCTGGTCACATGGATCTTATCTTATGGAGCAATACTGCTTTTAAAGAGAAAGCTTGCCATGATCCAATCAAAATCTTTCCTGAAGGACAGACATCAAATACACCCAATCCCTCATGTTGTGCAATATTTCTTAGAAGAGAAACAATATTATCTATCGTGCCAAATTATTTTTCCTAGAAAGAACCTTTGAAAAAGAAAGTAATCATAAAAGACAGAGAAGGTCCACAAACATTATGCTCAAATATCCAGGCAAAATCTGCCGATCTTAAAATTGGCCGGATTTTATCCCATAAGTGATAAAAACAATAAGTCACTTGTCAGCTAGATGTTGTCTATTAAAGGGTGTGAGTAGTTGTCCCAGTCTTAGTTTGAAATAAGAGCTAAATCTCACAAATGTCCTCTTTTTTCCCTTCCAAGTATCTTTCATGATATATATTAGGACATAAATTTTGCAAGGTAAACCTAAAGTTAGTCTGAGCAAGGATTTGCCAGCAACTCCCTGGTCTGAGTGAATTTTACAGTTCTCTGAGAAAAATATTGTCACAGGATTCTCATGAGCCTTTCATGAAATAGGTCAACAAACTGAAGATGGCAACCAGTCTACCGACATCTGCATATTGTGGTAGCTCCCTGGTGTCACCATGGAAGTCACACTAACCAAAATGGCTGTCAGGTTACTGTCATCTGCATGATGAATCTGCAACATTTCAGACAAATACAACAATTGTCAGACAAAGCTTGCACACCAGTGGTGACACTCTATTTATCCACATTTTAGTGTAGAATCTTTTGTCCACACAGTAAGAAGTCTGCGGTAAAAATAACTTACATTCTTTGCAACAATCACAAGTCAAAAACCACAGACAGAAGAGCCTGTCTCCCTTTTCAAATGTATATGTAACTCTCACTTCTACTTTCATCTCCTATCACTCCACTTTTATCCACCCCTCACCAGAAATTTCAGATCAGAAAGTACAAATCTGGTAGCCTGGGAGAGGGGGTTCCCCTCCACTAACCCAAATATTTTTTAATTTTGACCCACCTTGACACAAAATATGACTCACAGATATGATCCTTGAGTAAAGGTTACTTGTCTGGACTGGACAAGCTGCCTTTTTAATTTGTTAATAAAACCTTTCCTTAGGGCCTGAAATGGAATTAGGGCGGGGGGGGGGGGGTTGTCTAAATGACAAATGAAGGGTTCTATACCTAAGCTTTTTTAATTAATGTAGGAAATCTTTTGGAAGAGGTACTTTTGAAAAAAATTATGAAATCATGCCACAAGTATGATCAGTATAATTAAAAGAGTACAATTTGAAGAAATGTACAAAAAGTAATTTCTGTAGGCCATGTGACTTGTACTGCACTCTTTTAGTAAACTTTAGTAAGCTTTTTTAATTACTGTAGGTAATCTTTTGGAAGAGTTAATTTTGAAAAAAAATGATGAACTCATGCCACAAGTATGGTCAGTATACTTAAAAGAATACAATTTGAAGAAATGTACAAACAGTAATTTCTGTAGTTGACTTGCACTGCATTCTTTTAGTAAACTATATAGTTTATTGCAGGCATTCCAGGGCTGGAATTCAAGTTAGCAGCTAACGGCAGGGAACAAATGAAAGTGCATTTACCTGAAAAATGTGTCAATTTTAAGGATGAATTTTCGCGATTCCTAACTAAATCAAGGGCCTGCTTTTTAAATTTCTACTCCATTTGTACCTTTATTACAAAGACATACTCTTTCTCTTAGATCTAAATTAAGTCAAAACACCCACCCACAGATTAAACCTTGTATGCATTTTAAACATAACAAGCTTAATTTTCCCCCAGCATTGACTGATTAGGAATAATTTCAGATTATTAGTTCAATTTTGATAAGTTACACATTATGTCATCTATAAAAATAATTTTACTCTGGGTGTTCACAGGGCATTGAAAATGATTTAACAGGATAAAATGTTTAAACACAATTTTCCCAGAAGGAAAAGGAATGACCTATACTACAGGTTTAAACTGAAATTGAATAATTATTACTCTAAACATTCATACTGTATCCTAGGTTGTGGGATCAAGACAAAAGTTCACCTGTATTTGGGTTAATTGGGGATATTACTAAGTTAAAGGTGGTGTAATATTATATCCACTGGGTATTTTTGTTACATGACACATCATTCATTGAGTGACACATGTACAATGAATATAAACTAATACAATTGTCAACATTTTTTAAAAGACGAATCTGAGGTTGGGTTTTCTATACAGTATAAGGTGAGGAGAAACTGGGCACTTAGTCCGAGCAATGATTGTTTTCTGGTGAAAAAGTGATTGGGTGGAGGGGGGAAATCTTGCTATGGGTGATGCCATTTTCAAATTTCTCCCATGATGCATTGTAAGCTACTGCACAAATTCAATGGAGAGGAATGTTTAAAACAGGTCTGCAAGTGTGCATTGATTCTAGGAAAAGAAATGCTGGCACATTTTGAAACTTTGTAGCTAAGAAGACAAAAGAGCTGAGTCTCATATGGTACTTTGCTGCACAGCTTTTGAGGTAATGACAAAGTCTAGCTGCTATAAAGCCCTTTGTCCTAAGCTTAATTTATAGACACGACACAGCCGCAAGCTGTGTGCACAGTTTTCCACACAAGGGTGTGCAAGTGGATCATGCCAGCACTTGTGTTCATTAACACGCTGTGGAAGGTTCCTTATGTTTCCTTCTATGGGCGTGAACTGTTAGCTTATGCTTGAATAAACACGTTTTTATCAGATTGACAGCCATGAAGAGGTAAACACTAAGTGCTCATAAATATCCAGGTTTTGAGCAAGGCAAAATTTATCCCCGATCAAGTGAATTCCCATTTTCACCCAAATCAGCTACCTGCCGGACTGTTAGTTATACAAGTTCATCAATTGGATGGCATATCCCAGTATATAACCCGGGCATAGTCAGTCAAATGTTGGTCATTGACCATTGACAGAGTGACTCCATATCTGTCATGGTACCAACATTGTCAGCAACCTGAGCAACAATGAGAGTCATTTTACCTCAGATGTCAATCACTTTAACATTTCACAAAATCTTCTTGTGCCAGAACTTGTCAAGAGTTGTAATCAATACCAACTAGATCCTCATTCAAGCATTGGTCAATAGCCATGAAGGTTGACATGTGATGACAGTTTACCTCAGATTAAACTGATGGTGATGTAACCTTCAGTGACCATAAGTAATTTGATCCCTTTTTATCAGTACTAATTTCAGGGCAGGATGTGTTGTTAGTTGTAATGTACACCCCTCAGTTCTGGGCGACTGTTGTACCAGAACGGTCACCAAAGCTTTTAACAAAGCTGCTGCTAATTGGAGCAACTAATTGAAGTAGTGAACCAGTGGTCGGGTACTTTAATTGGGAACAGCAGTTTTCCCCTAAAAACTGTGGTAGCAGTGACTGATTTGAGCAAAGGCAAATTTTGCGTCATGATGAGAGCTATATGGATAATTCTTCGTCGGTCAATTTTTTCTTTGTGCAGTTAGGCCAATTTACAGCATTGCTCCATAGGTGAAACCGTGACATTTGTCAGTCAGTATGCTGACTCATATGTCTATCAAAATCACAAATTGGGTGTCAGTTTTGTAAGTACATGATGTGTCATTTTACATTAAGTTGTCAGTCACAGAACTGAACAGTTACGTCAATGTACCCGTTTTGTCAGTGACACAGTGGACAAAGGCTTATCATGTCAAAGGTAAGTGGGGTGCATTACTCAATTAAGTGTATTATTCTTATCTTGTCCATATATTTTAGCTTCATTTGATTTTAATGTTACAGAACTTACACAAAATGTAGGCTATAAAGACAACAAAGTGTGTAAATCGGCCAACTACCAACTTCGCAAGATCAGTCAGATGAGGAAATATCTCAACAAAAAGAGCTCTGAAACTCTCATCCATGCAT
>WURT03046589.1:0-14490 GCA_009936505.3 Holothuria glaberrima
GGTGTTCATCCACGCTCACTCTGGCATAGGGTCGTCAATGAGCCAAATGGCTTCCTGACCCTCAAACGTTAAACTTATGTAGCGTAATTTGGCCCTGTAGTACAAGAAGCATGACAGAGTGCAAAACGCCATACATACAGTATAGTACAGTATATGTTTGGCGATGAACGTTGAGAAATCGCGTGTGCCCGAAGGGTTATCGAACCTGACATAGGCCCGACCACTAGATTTACATGCCTCTGCACGTTGGAAACTACCCCGCGGAGCGGACTCGTTTGCTCAGCTCCTCAGCTTTCCAAACCACCGTCCGCCAAAGCGAAGTGGCCTGCGTCTAATTTTAGACGCAAACTTCATTACTATAATATGACTTATTCATGTACTCTCTCATTACGCATGCTATTGATTTTGGGTGAGGGTGTGCACTCCCGTAGTCGTAAATTGAAGGCCTAGACTGAAATCTGAGAAGTCATATCATTACTGTGTTGCATAACCACATATGCAGTGGGTACTACCAGGGAGTGGGCATTACAATGACTTCACCAACTCTTTGTGTGACATTGGCTACCGCATGATGTAAACGGGACCAGATGCTGCCTTCTTGTGAATATTCAGTAACATTCAACCAGTCTCGAAGCCACATATTTCTATGAATATCCAAAGAATTTGTTCGGTGTTCACTTCGGCAGACTGTGGGGATATAACTGAACAAGGAATATTCCGTACAGTCTGCTACGTAGGCAAGTTGGAAACAGGAAAAAAAAACTGATGCTAGGGGTATTCTCTGTAGCATAACAACCCCTGGCTATGCAATTCTTCACCACGTCCGATCACCATCTAGGAGAAAAGCACAGTAGCAGTAGGGCTATAGTATGGGGCGCCATTTAGGCAAACATTGTAGTACGTATACGAGCACCTCTCCCTCCCGCCCATTCCCCATTACTGGAAGCTGTTCGTCTGGATTTTCGTTCAAAATTGGCCGCCATCGAAGTGCAACACGAGGCAGAATCATGTCGCGTTTTTCAAAAGATTCTCTTTTATTACCCCGGCCAGGTCTCAAGTGACACCCCCACTCCCAACCTCATACTATTAGGGGAGCGAATCGAGTTTCAAAAGTGTGGGGGCCAAACTACTAGTTTGTTGATTCGTTTCATCGCTGTGAAGGTATATTTATAAAGTGATCGTAAACACTAACAGTGCTTGGACTGAAAACATAGGCTTACAAGGCGGGGGTAGGGGAAGCTCCCTAGAACAAAAAGAAAGTTGATTTCAGCCCACTAGCACTTTCAAATGTAGGTCATATCTATTAGCATCAGATTTAGCCACTAAGCTGATAACCCAGTGATTCCCAACCTTTCTCAGCTCAACGCCCCTCCCTTTCACCGAAATGGACTGGGCAACCCTCCCATTCCCCGGTCCATAAGATAGCATTGCTATACAGGAAACGATGAAAATACACCACATGTTGAAGTGTAAAGCGCCCTCTCTCCCCAAATCTTCTAATGGGGATCCCTGGACCAGTGGGGATCAAGGGCAAATACATGGGAAGCTCCCGGATATTTTAGAAATTGTCAAATCAAGAATGAAGCACTGTTTTTTATTCTTCCGTTAACCTAATAACCTTCAAGTTAACTGTGTACTAAAACTTTTTTTTAAAAATCCACCTTAGACCGGTTTGCATTTAAAATAGTTACTACTGGACGGTCTCATCTTTGATGGTTACATTGAAAGACTTTTGCCAACGTGCATCAGATTCATAGCGTGGCCGAAATCCCAAAGGCGGCAGTCCAATGTCCACTGTCGTACTAATGATAGTTGGCACCCAGGCGAACCATTTTGGCCCTTATCACCAACTGCCGTCCTGAGGGAAGGGTGTAGGAAGAGGGGTCTAACCGGAAGGAACGACATTTTGTAAAGTCTCTCTTAAGGTGAAAATTGATTTCTTTTGGCAAAGCATATAACTGATTATGTGTTTAGAAATTCGCATCATTCATTGCCCATTTTATTATTTTGTTTTTGTTCGTGGGGTACTGTTTAAGGACCGGGGTAGTCCACCTACTCTTTGAGAAGTTGAGAAATTGCTGTATATGGTGCCTAAGATGCAAAATGGCGCTACTTTCAGGTCCACCGTCGGTTGGTGTGTAGCTCTATTTTTGTCAAAACTGCCTCCCAGATTGGGGTAAATGAAATTAAACCCTCTGGACTTTCAAAGCCGCATCTAAACACTTTTTCAGATTTCATTCTTAGAAACCGAGATTTGGAGGAAAAAAGTTGCTACTTGGGAAATTTATTCAGTAAAATCACTTCGTCAGAGAACACATGACTAAAAGGAACTTAAGTTGTACAAGCTCATTAATTTCAGGATGAAATTAAAGGTTATCATATGGCTTTATTTTATATTGGCATGCTGTGCCGGACACCGAGTGAGAAGGAGTACAACAGGCTTCATCTGCGTTGTGTGCATCATGCATAAGGAAGTAGGTTCATTCCTTTGTGTGAGTCAGAGTTACCCGCATAAGGATCTGTCTGCGGCGGTCCGGGGACCCGGGAAAGTTTTGGAAAAGGAAACCCGCATATGCGATTTCCCAGGTTTTGGGGACCTTCAAAACATAATCTTGTAGGAGAATGGAGTTTTACGTATCTTCAGTATTTTTTAAAGTAGGCCATTTTTTCAGTTAGGGTTTGGAAATCTCAGAGGGAGGATGCCCCCCTTCCCCCGACAGACTACTGCCCTGGCCATTCAAGCTGCCCTTCAGGTCGTTATGATGAGAAAGACGACATTAGCTCACCTCAAACTGCATTTTTTGAAAACATTTGAAAGTGTTCCTTTATAGTACATTGCAAAAGTAATCTTTAGTGTTACAGTTATTTACAATTGTCTCTTATGTAAGAATGTCATGTCTGTTGACAGTAAAGTAAAAACTACAATTTCGAGGAAAAGTGCAGGTAATTTTAACCACGCCCCATTCGCTTACAGTTTCCATTGCCACTGATTGGAATACGAGGGTTCTTCGGCAGGAAAGTTTTAATATTAAACACTCTTAGATGCGATTTTCTAACATCTGCCATTAAAGTAATTTACAAAATAGTATCGCACTCGAGGAAGGATTGTTAGATCTACGCGACTGGTTGTTTTCTTTTTATATCCTTTTTAGGTGAGCTTATTTATGAGCTAAGCTGGATGTAACATTTTTGAATGTGGTAAAGACCTCGTTTAAATTGAGTATCCCATTTTTTTTAAACGCCCCCTGCCTCCCCCTTAGTGCTTATCGCCCCCTGGATTGTTCAAACGCTCCCGTTGGGAATCACTGTGCTAACCGATTAAATATTGAACAGCCTTTAACTCCCTCAGTCTCTATAGAATATGTCAAAATTTTGGCAGGATTCACCTTAATATTTTCTCAAACATTCCACCAAAATGCATCTAAAGTCCCTCAAATATTCAAAAATTTTCAAAGGGGAGGGGACCCCCATCCCTTAGGCCCTTGCCCAGGCCAGTAATCACAAAACATACTGCATGAACCCCTGTGAGATAAATTCTGGCTGCGTCACTGAAATTTATAACCAAAGTGGAAGGTTAATATACAGCAAGTGATTGAAATGAAATTGGCATGCCATCACTGCAATGTGAAACCCGATGCATGTCTCTATAATATGTACATTCATATGTTGAAAATTTTTAGTAACATTTTGCGGGCAAGTCGTTGCAGCTATCCAAATCAAATTGAGCTCCTACGCCTATGATTATGACTTATGAAAATTAAAAGACCGGCAGCAAAGAGTGGTAGGGAGGGGGCATGTTATATTGCTTCCCTCAGTTCAAAAATTGGAGGGGGCATGTCCCTCCTGCCCCAGTCCAGGATCAACGCCCATGCATTCTATATCTCCCTTTTCTTGTCCAGTGCCAGACACCTACTCCCTATAATTTGATAAAATGTCCAACAATATAGGGATTACTCACTGTAGGTCAGCCTTGATGCCCTACAATTTTAAAATCCTAATGTTGAGTCCCTTTACATGCATATACGGGCACGTTACAGGGGGCACGAAGGGCACGCCCCCAATTTTTCAACAAAAGATCTTTCACTGAAGGAGGAAAAATTTATTACGAAACCAACCTTTTGTGGAATACAGTTATAGGAAGAGCAAATGGAAAATCTTGCACCATTTTGCATCTAGAGTCCTTGAAAACGGCAAAAAACTCAAAGGAGAGGCCCACTCCCCTAATCCCTCTCCCCTTAGACCCCTCCCCTAGTCCGGCGAAACTCCTACATCGATATGCCCCCAAATTGGTTATTCTGGCTACGGGCATGTGCATATACACCAAAGTTTCCTTGCAGCACCAAAACTATGTATGCAGCATTTTAAAGGTCCTCCTATGTATGTCCAAATCAGAGAAGAAAGCCTTTCTGATTGGTTGATTTAATACCGGTATATATTCGAATGTATACCAGTATGTATTCAGCCTCTCTGATTGGTTTGTTAAATACTGGTATATATTCGAATTAATACCGGTATATATTCGAATTTATACCAGTATGTATTCAGCCTTTCTGATTTGTTTGTTAAATACTGTTATATATTCGAATAAATACCGGTATATATTTGAACTTATACCAGTATATATTCAGCCTTTCCGATTGGTTGATTTAATACTGGTATATATTCGAATTAATACCGGTATATATTCGAATTAATACCGGGATTTATTCAACATTTTTGACTTTTTACCAGTATAAATTACATTTATTGCCGGTATATATTCTAATTAATACTGGAATATATTCGAATTAATACAGGGATAAATTATATTTTATATCGGTATATTTTCATGATCTCTGATTGGTGAGAATATATACCAGTATTAATAGAATTAATACTGGTATATATTCGAATTAACACCGGGATAAAATAATGGTGTATTTGTCCAACACGGCTTTCCATAAACGTCGTGCTCCGCCAATGCTCCTGGCAAACTTTGATAAGTCTGGTGGTTCCACTGGCTGGAACCCAAATTATCCACATATTATGATATAGTCAATTTACAAAGGCATCATTTTTTATGTACTGAAATCCTCCACTAGTTACTGTGTTACACGATGCTATCTTCCCCATAGCACGTCGTTCAGAATTGTTCTGACGGGCGGATACCACCAGGTTACTTCACTGTTTTCAATAAACTGTAGCCCCCCGACACTCTTGAAATGTCTGGACGAGATAGCAAATTGGAGGGAGACCGACCAGAAATCCGGATCATTTACTGTTGATGAAATTTGGGTCATGTTCCGGATTAAGTTGATCGCAAATATGGTACGGATTCTTAAACGGTGTTCTTCTGATCCGGACGTTTTTAGGGAACGGTTTTCGACCAATGATTTGCAGTCTGGATAATAATTAATGACTCTTGTTGATCACATTACAGTAACTTTGGAAGTAAAGTATTCAGATCACATCGCAAATAAATTTCGGTCGCCTTCTTATTCCCTTTAATGCCAATGATCACGAATTGCTTTATTGTATATGGTATTTTCTTTCTATTAGAATCACATCCACACGTTTCTCCAAGAAAGTTTGGTTACATTCAACTAAAACCCTAACTATGCTGTGTAAATATTAACTTGTACAAAATAAAAACATACAGTACCGGTACTAGGCATAATTGATACAGTTACAAATAGAAGGCACAAATGACATAACGATTTTCTGAAAGGCTGTGCGGGTTTATCATTATATAATGCACCACATAGTAATCTGCGTGTTACGGTCGTGAATGTGTAATGGCATGCGTCCAGGCATGTTCGCCACAAGAAGTAATTTAATGAACCTCACAGACTAATTTCACTCAGAAAAGAAGTCAGCTGGCAGGACCAATCTTTAACCTTGACAAACGATTTCTTCAAAGTGAAAATGCAGTCACTCTAGTTCATGAATGGCCTTTTTTATTTTTATCATGTGACCACATTTTCGTTAGTGAATTGTGGAATTCAAGACGAATTTCTCCCTGCTTTACCTATAGTTTGTAATAGTTATGTTCAAAACATCTTCAGATGTGCTTCAAATGCATTAAGAGGAGATTAACAAGAGTTTGAGGATTTTCAAAGCAAGATGCAATTTAATGATCCCCACAAACTAATTTCATTCAGAAAAGAAGTCTGCTAGCAGAACCAATCAATCTTATACCTTGAAAAACGAGACTCGTAAAATTTTGCTTGTTTTATAAATACTTCCTTAGTTTACATTTACGCGCTAGTCGAACTTAAAATGGAGAGTATATTATAATACAGTGAAATAAGACTTGAAACGACGAGCTACTGTAGCTGTGACAATTTAAGTCTGTCACAGAGTCGTTATAGACGAATATTTACGACAAGTCCCGAAGCGAAAAGTCAACTCGCTATAAGCCACTCTATTTGAAGGCCAGAAGCTGAATGTGAACACATAGAGAAGTGTTAGAATGGTATGGACTTGTGCAACAGGCATCGGTCGAGCTTACGTCAGGGAGCTGTCACTATGTTTAAAGAAGTTTATTCGTGGTGAGCAAAATGTTTTACATTTGCACACAATAATCTTAATTAGATCTTTGCTCTCTAAATTTTCGTTTTATTTGTAAGCAAGGAAACTGCTGGTTCCCTTGGCATATGTACCGCACTGTAAAGATATCGGGGAGAGCCTCTGCAAGATACAGTGTTGTAACAAGTCAAGTCACTGACTCAGACTCGACTCGACTCCAGTCTCATATTTGACTTGACTTGACTTGACTTGACTTGGTCATCAGCCAAACTGACTTGACTTGACTCGAGTCTGGGACCCTAAATGACTTGACTTGACTCGAGTCACCACCTAAAATTACTTGACTCGAATTCGAGCATAGCATGATTCGAGTCAAACTGAAGACTCGAGTCAGGGAAAATGGCTCGAGTCTCCTGCTGTAACTCAAGTCCCTTGACGCGACTCTGATGTTTGTAAACGTACGCAATTCTGGACTGAACGTGCACATCGCGAGGTAGACGTAGCCGCAAAACACAGCGTCCGTATGCAATCAAAACCAGCACTGCATGTCTGTAGTCATGTAGTATGGTTTTCACTTGACAACAAACGAGCCACCCGGGGCAGTTCGACAAATCCGCACTCACTGCTGCCGAAGCATGTCATATCGAGGGATTTTTTTCCTAAAAATACGTAAACTTTTAACACAAATTTTACTTCAAAAGGTAGCAAATGTGGTACCAGATTGCATGTAAGGAAACCTAATTTTTCAAAAAATTTCAAAGGGGAGGGGGGACAACCTCTCCCCTTAGACCCCTCCCCAGGCCGGCGGTGAAACAACATACTACATTTTGGGTGTGCCCCTCCAGTGGACCACTTGCCCCCCAGTGCCCCTCACTTCGAAAAGTCTGCCGTTTTCTCATAGAAATCCTATTTTACGAAAAACTTCGACGCGCTTTGCGCGCATGCGTCACCGTTTGCATTCCACCTCATTACCATTATGATGGTAATAAACATCGTACCGACACTTTTCTGATCACAACAATATCAAAAAACAGGATCTTTAAATCTAAATTGTACCATGATGTGGAAATTTGGAACTTGACTTTTTCAGAATTTTTTACCGAGCGCTTCGTGTGCAGTCATTATCGGTGTAGATGGTGATTATTAATACACTAACGTCGAAAAAGCATTCTGAAATGTGCTTGTTAGTCTTTTACTTCTTTTGCTATACCTATCAGGGAGTTCTAATATCACCTTCCTGTACTCTCCCTCCTGCCCATTCTTCATTGCTGGAAGTTGTTCGTCTGAATTTTCGTTCAAAATTAGTAAAAACAAATTAGTTGTAAAGTGTTTGGCATCATAACCTATATAATCATTTGGATAACAGGTAATAAGCATTCAGTGAAATAGTTAGGGGGTCTACGGGCAATGCCCCCCCCCCCCAGATCCCATTTGCTTTAGGACCTAAAATATACGTGAAAATTTTAACAGAAAATTTTACTTCAAAGGTAGGATATGTGGCACCAGATTTCATGTAAGGACACCTAATCTTCAAAAATTTCTAAAGGTACACCCCTCCCCCAAGCCGGTGATCACACATTTAAACTACATGACAACCCGTTAGAAAAAACCTGGCTACGCCACTGTAAGCATGATGTCATTACCCCCATTTTTTGGTGATCCAGAGCTTCCAGGAAGCCCTATTACAGGCGTCTGCCAGCCTTAGATGCCCTTTTATAATGCAAAGGGAAGCAAAGGAAACTCTTGGTAATAGTCAAAGAATGTTTCTGTGGACTCCACGCATGTATTTTGGCGAAAAAACACTATCGGGAATAGAAGGCAGTAAAGTTGTTAAAAAGAGAGCTTCAGGAGGTTTGTTGACAACGTATTCTTCTCTTAAACAGGACAGTCTCCTCTTTTATCTTACCAAAAATTAGGGTTTACTAAATTATGGACGTTTTCCATCTAACCAACCTTAAAGACATTTTCCAGTCACAAGGGTCTCATGTGAAAGAGAAACATTTTTTTCAATTCGTGCCCTTCAAACCCCTTAGCAATACTCTTTTCCTAACTCGAGATATATCATGTTAAAGAGTGCTTATTTTTGTCAAAAAATACCCCCAGTTCTCACCAAGTCACAAATTGTTATGTAAGATGGGCACGTTGCCTCAGATTCCTTTTGTTTTTCTTTATAATTGAATGTCCTGTTTGTCCTTGAAATTTAATACTGTTGGAATGTTTGAATTTGTTTCCATGTAGATTTAGCACGAATTTAAGCCATATGTAGGACATAAGAAACAAAGTTGCTACATATTCCCTACAGTAGCATTAACATCATAAACAAATTCAATTCTATGTCAAATAAATGTGTCACGATGACATCACAGATTTCCCATAATGCACTTCATCTTGAGAAAAAATTGCATTTCTTTGAAAATTTGTATCTACAAAAACGCTGCAAGCTATTGAGATCCGGTTTTCACCTCCTAGATGAGAAAGATTTTCTGCATTTTTTGAACTTACTGAATTTTGCCTCTGGAAAATCCCTTTAAATTAACAAAGATTTCTCAAAGGGGAGGGGCACAACCCCTCGGCCTCCCCTTAAACCCCGCTCCAGGAGGCACCTTTATGTAGTGACAACGGAAGTATCCCCAATGCTGTGCACAAACGCAGGGGCTCATTCAAAGGGTGCAATTTACGCAAAATGGGAGTTTAACTGGGGTAGCAGTTTGGCATCGTCGGCGGTGCCCACCCCCCTTAATGACAAAGGCTGCTGGCGACACTGTTAAGAACACAGAAGTATATAAAAGCAAGATTCTACTGCAAGCTACACTTAATAAAGTTAAACATTATGAATGTGTCGAATTTCACACGAGTGGTCTATTCCCAGATATCTTGGATTCCCCAATATTTTCAGAAAAATCTAAAGCCAAATACTAAAGTAAGTCAGGAGCAGTGGGGTAATATGTAAATATTAATGATTCTCAATATAGCGAACTCCACAACCAAAGGTTTTCTGAGACGCTTTACAATAAAATCCACTAGGCCTATGTACTAAAATGCTTAGTTAAACAAGTGAGTTTTTTAGCTTAGATTTAAATACTGCAATACTTGGACTACATTTGATGCTGTCTGGCAGGGCATTCTACAACTTAGGACCATAGACCGAAAAAGACCGTCAGCAAATGTAGAAGTATGTGTGAACAGTTCAGTCACGGGTATTGACTCCTGATCACTGGATTTTTATCTGTAATTAGATTGAGTGGATTCATGCAATACATTCTTTAAATACGGTGGAGCGTCACCGTGGAGAGATTTCAATACCAATGACAGCACCTTATGTTTCATGTTGCGGTGATTAATTGGAAGCCAGTGCAAAGATTTTAAGCAGAACTTAGCACTGGCGAGTTTACATTCACGAAGTACTAATTTGGCGGCACGATTTTGAACACGTTGTAATATGTTTATATCACATGCCGGTAACCCCATTAATATTGCATTTGTGTAATCTAAGTGTGAGATGACAACAGCTTGCACAATAGTACGGCAAGTATCGTGATCTTAATAATTTCTAATAAGTCGAATTCGATGGAGATTAAGTGATGCAATTCGTACTTTAAGAGTTATGTGTTCTATCAGAGACAAATTTTCATCAATATGCACCCCAAGGCATTTAATACGCCCACTTCTCTCAACAGATGTTCCATTTAGATCTTGTGTAATACTGCAACGAACCCGGGTTACCATAAAATAGAGCAGCTGGGTGCAAAATTGTACCAAACATTTTCCCATGCCATAATATCTACCGTCAGTTGTACATAAGCCGGATATATGGCCGTTATTCCCATATGATTTCGTATTTTCTTTGACACAATTGTAAATGTATGGCCGGCTACGCAGTCTTTTCCGCTCGAAGGCCGACTGCATTGTTCCAGAACTAGGGCGCGCGTGTTTACAAGCTTCATTGGACAACGTGTGTAATCAATTGACCAATCATAGTGTACAAATGTAATTATGAATAACCAATGTTCGTATGGTGTATAGCTTTACTGTAGAGACGGAACTCGTGGAGGCGTGTGAGGAAGTGAGTCTAAACAATCATAGCGTTTAAAAGGTAAGGTGCTGGTTGTATGTAAGAGTAACCACGTGTTTTTGCTGGCTGTCCAGATACTAAATCTAGACAGGAGACTATGAATCACTCTTCAGTTAGCTTTCAATAAATAAACACGCAAATTTCATAGCGAGAAAGAACAAAAAAGACTTAGCCAAATTTTGTAAGTGTAAATAGCTCCTCGCGGAGTTTGTTAATTTGCCGTTAGGCCTAGACAATAGCATTACACTGTACGCGCTGCGTCAATCAGAGATAAGTAGTGCGACGTAAGTTACTGCGCTGCGCCCGCACGGGACGTCTATAGCTGCGTAGTTAGTGCGGAACTTCCGCAGATCAAGTATTTCAATTTGCGCAGTTAGTGCGCAGCTTCCGCAGATCAAGTATTTCTATTACGCAGTTAGTGCGGAGTTTCTGCAGATCAAGTATTTCAATTACGCAGTAGGTGCGGAGCGTCCGCAGACCAAGTACTCCATTACGCAGATGGTGCGGAGCTTCCGCAGATTAAGTCTTTCTATTTACGCAGTTGGTGCGCTGCGTCCGCATTAAGTTTCTAGTGCGGCACAGATAGAGAGACTCGACAGTTCAAGTATGCAGTTACGCAGTTCGTGCACTGTTGGCAAAAATTATCTTCACTAACCTTTTTATGTCAGGTCAGGTGAGGGACTTTTCCCCTTTAAATAGGTATTTTATATTTCTACCTTCATGTCAAATCTCCTTTTCGTTAAACCCCTTATGCAATGATAGACCAATTTGACGCCCCCGACACACACATACATGCACCTGCACACACAGTTCTAGGTATAGTCGTAGTTTCCTCCTTTCTTTTTGAATTTGTTTCACTAAACTAAAAATTCTAGGCCAAACTTTACTTTGATAAATTCTTTCAGTAAAACTAGTTCAGCTACAGATTTTTAAAAGATACATAAACCAAGTATGTCATATATTGCGTGACTTTTCTTCAATCAGCAGATTAGTCCTATTGATTTTAAATTTGAAAATGTTTTAATAGTTCATAATATCATGTCAAAAAAATGATAAATTTAACCCGCATATTCCGCCACAGAACAGGTATGAAATTTATGCAATATGCACTATGCACCTTTCCGCCAATACCAGGTCAAACCTTGGTCTTACATATAGGTACGGACCAAACCGTCGAAGTCGTGTTGGTGAGATTATAACAAGATGTGATTTCAGGAGCAAAGTATGGACTTGAGACATTAGAAACGAAAGTATTATAAAAACTGATGTAAGCTAATTCAGAGTCAAATATACGTCCTTGGTTAATAGAAGAGGGAACTTTTTCAGCTTGCACGTGTCAGCAGATTTCAGTGTTGATAACTGCGGGTCTGGCTTGCAGATTGAAATCCACTTGATGGCTAAGCTTGGGTTGTCTTATTAGAGTAACTAACCAAACATTTGATGCCAAAGAGTAAATCTACATAAGCATGCGAGTACAAGGTCGAACCGGGGGCTGCAGCCCTTCTCCCCACCATCCATTCAGAAAGCTTGCTTTCCTGCCATCTCATCAAAATATGTGCTATATTGGGACAAACATGCGTCACAAATGCTGCAGCACTCGCAATCGAGAATTGGTCTCGTACACTTATGATAATGCGAATGTAGAATAGTGTGCAGGAAGTAAACGGGTGTACAAAATGTTACTTCGTCCCCCAGTGTAACTACCTCCAGAGTAAATCCCCCTGAAATACCTACTACACAGTATGTTTGCCTCCACTGGTCTACCTTTGAGCAGATCCCCACCCCTCCCTTCCGGAGATCATTTAAATGTGGGTTTAATTTAAAATAATGCATAACAAGTAAAACGTTGAGCATAGTAAGAAGAATGCCTCAAGGCCAAGGTGAAGCAGCAATTCTTTACAAAATGTAAATTCCTGTGTAAGGAAGGGGAGATGTTATAAAAGACATTTTGCTCGGTTGTCTTGAATTAAAAGACTATTATAAGAAATTAAGCTAACCATGAAACAAACGACTTTAAGGCTTGGGCAAGTACAAAAGCTAAGGTAAGAAATCTCGTCATTTATTCTTGTAACAGCTACTTGACAAAATCCTGATTTGTGTATTCCTTCACTCACGCTACAACAAGGATGAAATTCGGGAAGCGAAGGTGAAGGTGATGCTACGGAAATGTCGTGACACTTGGCAAGATTACCCGTACACACAACAAACTTTAATTAGTAAATTTGCAGTCTGGATTAACTGTATCTTTTTGCATCTCCTCTTGTAGTAGTTCACTGTTTTACATTTTTTGCAAGGTGTAGCAGGAGAAGTTGTGGTGGAAAAGAAAATAAGCCCCGACCAAAATGTCGGTCGAGGGGCTGAAAAAGGTTCCTCCCTTTTACTTTTCAAGAAAGAAAATTTTGTATTTGACCTTTTTTGTAAAATTTACCATTTTTTCGATAAAATATCGAGTTTATCAGTAGATGTATACTCCAATTTTAACATTCAATTGCATATATGGGCCCTCAAATTGAGATTTGTTTGCCAAATGTGAGGAGACCCCACTCCTTGTGGTCTTTTCAGTATACTACAATGTCATTTAAAGATTATTAGATGACCAGTGGCGTCACAAGGGTTTTTGAGGGGGAGGGGTTAGGTGACTCGATGTGCGTCCCCAGAGCCCGGATCCCCGAATACCTGTTTGTTTGATCATCCCATGTGGGAACTCAGAAAGACTCTTACTTAAGGCCCAGCTAGCGGTGTCATTCTATGGCGACAAAAGAACATCTATTATTAACGTATAGGAGCAAGAAATATACAGCCCAAAACCAAGGATGGCGCCAGGAATTGCCCGACTGGGAGGGGGGAGCGACCCGAAGCCCGAATACTGTCGAGGAGTTGGTGCCGGCGTTTTGAGGAAAACATGTGTGCTACACCATGCCATTGCGGGAATATGGAACTTGCATACAATTGTATGTAATAGAGGAACATAGTTCCACGCTCGTTCAATGTTTTTTTTTTTTTTCGAATCTAAACTGTGAAATTGCAAAGCGCGCGAAAATATTTTGGGTAAACCTACACTAAATAGAATCTGTACTTATGTGAAGCAAGCATAGGTCAATTGTCCGGGCAGTTGGGCCTTATCGGGCATAACTTACGTTGTCTTCCTTCCTGGAGTCACTAGCCGTACCGCACGACAGGCACGAGAGAACATTAACTAGGTTTAGTGAAATGAGATGAAATTCTCGACATTCTCATAATATATGTATTCTGTCTATTACTTGAAAAGGTGGGAAGGGTTTGCACTGTATTTATCTATGAGTAACGGAACTGAGGAAGAGTGGGCAAAGTGTACCGAAAATTGTGGGTTCTTTTCGCGGAAAAGACCCTCTTGATAGCCAAAATAAATAACCGACCATGCATGGCGACAGAATTTTCCCGACAGAGGGCCGGGCCAGCCCAACTACCTACAGCCCCTATGTGGAGAGGTGGTGAGAAGGGGATATGAAGGAGCTTAACTATCCCATGCCATTGCAGGTCATATTTTGCATAGTATCACTGAACAACGTCAAGAGTGTTCTTTTGTGGTCTTTTTTTGTATCTGAATGCTGCTGTTGCAAAGCGCGCGAAGCGCGCAAAAGTTTTGGTAGGTTTACACAAAAATATTAAGCATATATATGTAATCATGAAGACCGAAAAAGGGGAAAAAACGATAAACTTTGGCTGGTAGACTGATTTGGGGATAACATACATTGTATAGAAACCACCTGGACTACCCCGATAAAATAACCAAACTTTGCTCCGTGAGTCGCTCACCAACTGACACTACCGCATGATACGCACAAAAAGAACAGCAACTACAATCTTGGACAAAACTGTTGGGACACTTTGTCATAATATTCTTGAATCTCATTTCCCAGGTTTGCATGAAA
>WURT03046600.1:0-14489 GCA_009936505.3 Holothuria glaberrima
AAATGAGGCTAATTAGAAGCATTGTCATGCAATGATTTCCTTCAAACTAGTCACAAAAACAATCCATATCAACTCAATGAGCCCTTTTAAAAACAAAGTTAGATTTGAAGAAAAAGGTTAGATTTCATTTAAATGAAAAATACAGTCACCCCATTTTGAATGACTTTTGAGAATCGTTTTAAAATATGTTTCTCACCGAGGGGTGAAATTCATGTATAGAGTAACTCCTCTTTTCACCGTCAAACATGCAACTGTGTTCTAACATATAAAATGTACTTGCCGTGAAATAAGAGGATATTTGGAACGTTTAGCCGTTGTTTCTAAAAAAAAGTTTGCAGAGAATGCTTATACCTGTTAAACTGAAAGTATCATTCATTCAGTTGAGTTAACCTAATAACGAAAGGTAATCATAGGCTATTTATGTTTATCTAGCATATATGATGGTGTATTCAAGCAGTGTATCTATTAGGAGGAAGATAGTTCATTCGCCAGGAAGAGAAACCTATATAAGAATGCTTTCACGGCTAGGGTCCGGGGACCTCCCGGGAAATTTTGAGGAAAAGCGATTTCCTTAGTTTTTTGTGCTTGACATCATACTTTGGAGATTGAAATTATCAGATTTCAGTATTTTTTCTCAAGTGGCTCAACCTTTCGTTTACGATTTGGTAATATCGGGGGGGGGGGGAGTTGCCCCTGTCCCGCAGGCTACGGTATGGCCTACCGTTTTGTTGTTGGTTAAAAGTCATCCTGAAGTCAAGAAAAGTCAATATGTAAGCAACTCGTAAATAAGTTGTGTCAAAAACAAAAATAACTGCGAGGAATCTAATATGTGGAATGCGAAAAATCCAGTGCTTGCAATAATCCTGATTGTTTTGGTAAAGGTCAAAGGCCATGTGAACTCTCCAGAGTTCACCTTGTGTAAACCTTGTAAAACATGATATCTCAAGAAAGATAATTTTGAGGAATCTCATACTTTGCAGGCAGATGTTCCCCCATATAGTTCAAGTGCCGTATAATTTTGGGTGGAGGTCAATGTTCATTTTACATCAACAAAACTACAAAGATATCCCAAGAAGGCAAGCTTTGCTGTAACTCAAACTCGGCGGGTAGGGTACCACAGCCTAAATTGTGGAAAAGATCCCTGTATTTTTTGTTGAATTTCAAAGCTCATTAGAAGTAAACTTAGATAACTCACACTGTGTATTCATGATTCACAACAGCCTGAGATTGAATTATTACCCGAAGGATCTAAAAAAATGAGATCTAAGTACATAGTTACTTTTACGACAAAGCTGTCAATTCGACAAATTAGTTCCTTTCGGTAAGGAACCACTTAACCCCTGGGCTCTCTGGTTTCTCTCATTACAAGCAGCCGTAGGTAGCTTGTAACTCCTTTTAGAATCATGTGGCTGAATAGCTACTTGACTGTCATGAAAGACTCCGTCGTTGAATTTTAAGTTTCTCTAATTTGAACATTGCACAACGTATACATGTTTAACCGAATTATTTTTTTTTTATTTTTCTCTGAATGTACCAGCGGCATAAATTAAATTTTGCAAGAAATAGCTCTCGTTACTTGACCACAAATATTAGTTTCGTGAGAAGGCAGAGTTTTAACCATTTCATTTTTTCTCAAGTCAATTCATGTCTCAAGTTATCTATCCTCAAGTCAAGTCTTAGGTCATTAAACTCCATGTCAAGTCAAGTCACAAGTCACTCTCGCCTAAGTCAATTCAAGTCGCAGGTCACAATTTTCAAAATTAAAAATTAATAAACCTATATATTAGACTGCAGTTCCTAGATATTTGCAAATGTCAACTCCCATGTTGCACGAAAGTAGGCCTAATAGCCATATCGTCAATAGCCTACAGTACGAGCTGGGGTAAGTTACTGCGGTTCATTGTAACTAATGTACCACAATCTGTTGGTTTATCAAAAGCATACTTAGTGATATAGGGTTTACTTATCCTTTAGAAACATTCAGCGTCTTGTTAATTTAATACGAGGTAAGCTGTCTTTCAAATTAAAAAAAAAATATTCCTTGAAGATTTATTTTGAAGTGATTTTCCTCCTCCCCAAAATCTAAATTTATCTCATCTTTATGTCTGCCCATTACCTCTAAACGTCATTGCTAATTCATCAAAACATGAACTGGGCGCCAGTCTATCTTCAACCATTCCAACTGTACCACTAAAATTATCCACAAACAACCAGATACACACCCTGCACAAACACACTCCATTAAGCAACGAATCGCTAATTTCAAGGGTTGATACCTAAATGGGTTTCCCTCCATAAAAGACTAAAGTCTGGCTTAATAGCATTTCAGGTCTTAACAATAACCCGTGATGAATTACTCCAGATGTAAAATATTTAAATTACCAGGTTTGGTGGCTGAAAATTTACGCGATTTACATCGTCAAAGGTACACGGATCATAAAAAAAAAAAATCAGAAGCGAGCAAGCAAAACGTATCGAAAGACCACTACTAAGCCAATTGTCGATACATATGACACAACTGACCATTATGCCAATTTTGACGTTGCATATATTGCTTAGCAACAACAGGAAATAGCACAATATCTGCGGCGGTTTTTGTTGTCAACGTATTTTTTTTTTGTTTGACTCGGAATGACATAAAATATGCTCTGGGTCAGTGTATATTCTAAATGCAAAATAAAATAAATTTCGGTTATATATTAGGTCCTGTAGTTTCATCCACTGTCGAATAGTCACAAAGGATTGGGTTAAAATCAACTACATCCAAGAAAGACAACATTCAAAATCTCTTCTGAGTCCCTACCGACATAAAACTCTTCAGATTCTTTTGTGCTTGTAGGATTTGCCTTCAGCTTCAATTTGTTGTAACCTTTAAACAACCTTTTGATCTTAAAAGTCAAGGAGGTTTTTTACCACCGATGTAAATCGGACACACTAAACGTGAATTAGTGAAGTAAATAAATTCAAACAAAACTGTTTTCCCCGATTTTTGTATCGAAAAATGTCAGTCATCATATTACGGTAAATTTCTGCTGCAAGTTCGCCAAATAAAAATCAGTTCTGTTACAATCGTCAGTCCCTGAAATCAAGTTTAGAATTGTATACGAAACAATCACTACGGCTGGCTGAAAAACCGTCTGTTTGAATTCAAATACAGCTGTTTTCGATTTTTCCTTACATATTACCGGTCAGCCGGTATATGACTAAAATTAAACGTAGAAAATCTCACACTACAGACTAATAGGTTCGCAATCTCCGAGATATTATCCGAAAGATTATATGCATAACTTTAAAGGACCAAATAAAGTGTTATTAAATCCGAAGCGAATAAAGTAATATCCGAACCGTCTTATTGTTCCTCTTTACCATGAGACTTAAAGTCTTTAGGGATTCTGATACGAAACCCCTTCTAATTTTTTGAAATGCTTCAAAGTAGCTTCGTGAAAAATGATCTGAAGCTGAAAGAGATTGTATACTGAATTACACAGATGTTAAAACGTATCGATAGTTAAAAAACAGAAATTTTTATTACAAAGCTTGATTGGTGCCATTGTGGGAAAACTACCTCGGAAGACCAAACCGAATTCAGTTGCTGATACATAAAATGTTAAAAGTTATTCCTTCAGTTTGAAGTACTGGTCGACTGTGCAATAATTTGTGATAACATTTTTGTACAACTCACCTTGCCTCATTCGGTTTCCGTTTGGAAATAGGATATGTATTTATGACTCTAAAATAGGTTTCTCTTCATAAAAGACTTAAGTCTTGAGGAGAGTTTAAGTGCAATTTGGTCATTCTGTACAAATGAAATCCCTAACCAATACTTTGCCACAATGGGTTGAGACAGCATTTTATATCTCAGCACAAGAATGCCTTGTTACGACTGGGAGTTATATCAATGAGATTATTACCTAAACTAGGTACCGTACCAGTCACATTTTTTGTAATGGATGGACAATAGAGAGTACCGTTTTTGTTAATGTCAAATATTTCCGCCCCACCTGGGGCCTTCTTCAGTGACTACTGAAAGCTTTAAATCCAAACACGTTGACAGATTGCGTGTGAAAGTGAAATTACTTGAGCATAAAAATGATATTATTTTATTATTTTAAAATATTATTATTATTTTATTTTTATTATTATTATTTTATTATTATTTTAAAATATTATTATTTTATTATTATTTTAAAATATTATTATTTTATTATTATTTTAAAATAAAATCATTTTATTACGCTCAAGTAATTTCACTTTCACACGCAATCTGTCAACGTGTTTGGATTAAAGCTTTCAGTAGTCACTGAAGAAGGCCCCAGGTGGGGCGGAAATATTTGACATTAACAAAAACGGTACTCTCTATTGTCCATCTTTTGTTTATCTCTTCGGATTTTCATCTATTTTTATATATATGTATATATATATATATATTTATATAGACACAACAATACCGGTTCGTGGTAGCAAAATTAAAGATATTGATTGCAAATTAACCGCTGACGAGGTGGATATCACAAACTGTGTGAGAAAAGACAAACTTTCTCTGAATAGTTCTAAAACCAAATGTGTGTTATTGGCGAGCAGTCAGAAATGAAGATTTCTGGAAAGAGAAGGTGAACTACACTGAGATAGGGCGTGTAGATAAAAATATACGTTAATGTGTCATGATAGACAAGAGTTTATTTTTCCATTTATTTTTCAGTTAAAAGAGGTATTATGATACCCAAAGTCCGAAATAATAAGTCGTACTTAGAAAATCTCGTCAAAAAATTCTTAATTGATTTTTGATTTTTTTTTTTAATTTTTTACTTATGATCTTATTCTTTTTGGTTTTATGTTCGGGTTTATTCTTAAGCTTTTTATCTTTTTAACTGAATATTCATCTGTTTCATTGTATTTGCTGTTTTTGTTATTTCTATTTCCTTGTTTTGTCTCAGTTTTTAATTATATGTTTAATTCCATGGCCCCAAGAAAGAACAGATTCGTGTTGATTGGGCTCCCCTGGTTAAATATGCATAAATAAACAATTTATACCTCAGAACATAAATGCCTTTTTAGGAAGTTGGAGCGATGTAATTCATTTCTCATGCTTTGTAACAAATGCTGTTGAATTTTTAGGTTTAATGCATACTTAAGCAAAATACCATCGTGTAAATTCGAGGTAGAGATTTGTTTTCCAGTTAACCGCTGCAAGTCTCTGTCAGCATTCATTGCCCATATCATCGGTCAATGTGAGCACAGGAATCCTTCACGTTGTCTATAAACTGTAGCGGTAATAGATTGGGACCATAATTGATGGTTTTCGTCTCCAAACAACATTTGAGGGAAAGGGGTTAACGTCTGGCCCACACTCCTTTAATCCTTTCATATTGTGCAAGGATATCGATTTGAAGTTGTCAGAAACAGAAACACGTTAAGTTGTGAAGCTGCATGATGTTGTAAAATTTTGAGGCCAATACTGATTCCAGCTAAAACCAAATGAGATGTCAGGCTTGCATTCTATCATAACTTGACAACAGTGACTCCTCTCACCGAGAGGGATGGAAGTTATGAAACAAATGTAGATGACACATTTATGACGTCACGGCAACAATTTTCCTCTGCATACTTATAACATTCTTCCTACTATATATATATATATATATACATATAAGTAATTGGTTTCAATCATGTTTTTAAACAGTTAGCAAGAACTGGCCATTGCCATTACGAACAAGGGAAAGAACAGAAGAAATAAATTCGGAGAGAGAATGAAGCCATGACCTGAACTTGAACCTGGGTCTGTCGCGTTCCGTGCGACCGCCTCAACCACTCAGTTATCATGGTTCATATATATATATATATATATATATATAAAACACTAAAGGCAACACTGAGATCCAACAAGTATTGCATAAAAACAATACTGGCCACTACAAACCTTATGGGCGACCAACAGGGCAAAAAAGACGGTTGTGGTAAAAACATTAAAGAACACAAATGAATTTAAAAATAGGAAAAACAAATAATAAGAAATAAAATAAAAACGCAAAATTTTGGGGTTTCTATTTTGCGTTTTTTTTATCATTTGCTTTTCTTTTTTAATTTATTTGGGTTCCTCAATGTTTTTTGTCATAATTGTCTTTTTTGCCCTGTTGACCGTCCATGATTATTTTGGTGGAGATCAAGAATCAATAGGAGGCAAAAATAAATCTCTGATGCAGGGAATATTTAAAGTTATCTGGAGAGGGTCGTCAAAACTAGAGGCCTCTAGCTCGAATAATTTTAATTTTGATTTCTCTTCAAACATCAAATATTACCTTAGAAAATGCCTAAAACCCCCGAGTTGAACGACTCAGCCCCGATCTTAAAACCTTTCCAGCGGCATTGTTGTCACAACAGTCTTAAGTTATTTTTAGCACATAACGCCTCAAATACCTAATTGTAATTTATTAAATGAGCATAGAATTATACCAGTTGCAGCAATGAAAAAGTGTGCATTTTTGAGGTTTCCACTAAACAAGAGGATAGATATTAAGGCCGTTATTTGCTTTACTGAAAATCTCCTTCTTCATCCTATCAAATCCTATAAACCCTATAATTTTACATAAACATTTTATAACGTAACCTTATAACCTTGTAAATTTCTGTTAAATAATCGCTCACTCTTGATCACATTTGGCTCTGCCAGTGTATTACGATAACATTGCTGCCAAACTCAATTCAGCTGTCGAACCCCCACCCCTCCTAGCCTTTGGGAAAGTGTCTAAAGACTGGGGATATACTCACGTCCGTCGGATGGGGACGTTGAATGGCTGTTCCGGGAGCAGGATTGGGAGCGTTTAGTACACTCCTGCCTGTTAACCTCTGAGACCTAGTCGAAAAGAAAAGGCGAATCTCGCCAGTGTTTATCCACGCTCACTCTGATATAGGGTCCTTAATGAGCTAATTGCCCTCATGACTCTCAAAACGTTTAACCATGTAGCTCCATGGTTAAACTAACTATATTTAACAGTTTTTCGAACATGGTGTTAAAGGCCAATCAGAAGCTTTACAGTATTCGGACACGAGCGGGTTTCGGTCTTAAATTTGAAAAACAGCTTTGACTATTTCAAACTATGGTATCTTCATATGTAAATTGTTGTGCTCCAATCTGGCTATCATCTTGTAACAAAAGTCAATTAAGTCATCTAAACCAGTACTACAAAAATATTCTCCCTCCTATCACCAATGATTTCATTGATTACGTGATTTATGAATGCGCTGCACGTATTAGTGCTGACTGTGATCGTCGGCTCTTTAATTGTTATATTAAAGCATGAAGGCACTATTGGATTCAAATGATACGGACTGAGCGTTTTAGAAATTCATTTTTACCAAGAAGTTTTAAAATTTTAAATTGCAACATACAGAGATGGTTTTTTGTGAGATTCTTGTAGTCCATTTTATTATATCGTCATTTAAAATGGATATCAATAAATTGTTTCTTATCTAATCTTTTTCAAATAGTGGTAATGCAGTTGACTAATAATTTTAAATTAAATTAACTGCTCAGGACCTTCCACCACTGACGCTGTAAATGAGAAGAAATTCGACCACGCTCCAAGAAACCGCAGTACTGACCTTAAATTCCATTTTTTCACAATGTTTTTAATAAGTTAAGCCAGGATTGTGGTACTGTGCCACTTCCTTAGTGAGTTTTAAATAAATACAAGAGATTTGCAGAATTTCCTGTTTAATAGCAAAAGTTCCGGTCATAAAAGTAGTTCAGATCAAAGTCACGAACGTTTATCGACCAAGTCAGGTGGCCTCGATCGAGTTTTCTTACCGTCAGAAAACCTTTATTTAAATAACGGCCAATCAAATGTTCCTTCAGTCTTTAGAAGAAAACATTTGCCAATAATTCTGGTAACTGAGAACCTCGTAAACTGGGATTATCTGATAGCCATTAAAATGTTCATCCCTGGTGGCGTTTGTTAAGTATTTCAATATCTTCAAGACTTTCATATCACCACCAAACCTTCCAGTCCAACAACCAGAGCAGATCAATGATTTCGTCATTGAGGTTTGTTAATACTATTTCGGTTGGGATAGTTCATTTCTTCTATTTTTGCTCGTTTCCTTTTGTTTTTTTGATTTTCTATAACATTAACAGTATAAGATCATAAAGGACAAAACATAATTTGATTATATATTTAAAGGTAATCATAGGCTAGTTAATATAAGCATGCTGTGGCACCACGTGAGAAACGTTTTCATGATAAAGATCTCTAAAGTGTAGGCTTCAGCTCTATTGGGTGCATCATAAATGCATGAGTAAGGAGGTTCACGCATCGCTTGCGAGTACTCCCATAAAAAGTCAGTGCGGTGTGAGGAAAATATGGGACAAGTAAACCTTTATATGAGATTTTCCAGTCCTATGTAGCTGAAAAACACCAAATATCAATACAATGGAGTTTTAGCATTTTCAGTATTTTTCAGGTAGGCACTTTCCCTTTTGGGGTTAGAATTCTCAACTGACCCCTGAACCCCCTTCCCCACACAGCAGACGTTCGATAAATTGGTTCATCGGACGATAAACCAGATTTCTCATAGAACAAATCGGTAATTTTGGATACCAATTCGAAAAAAAGCAAGATTTTCGAATTATTGAGCATTTGGAGACGAAAAAATTGGCTAATCGATTGATAAACTGCTTTTCCACTTCGATGAACCAAGTTTATATGAAAAGCCAAATGCTCAATAATTCGGGAAAATTGGTTTATCGGTTGATAAACCTGGTTTATTGACCAATAAGCCTATATTTGTTTGATAAATCAAGTTTACTGGTCGATAAACCTAGTTTATCGAATTTCCCATTTATCAACCTGCATGGTTTATCAATTCAATAAACCTGGATTTTTGCATTATTGAGCATAGAAAAACGTGGTATATTGACTGATAAATATGGTTATTAATTTGATAAAACAAGTTTATCATTTTTTTACCAGGAATTGATAAACCTGGTTAATCAGTGCAATAAACCAAGTTTATCAAAAAATTTGGCTTAGTTATAGTTAGATAATCTGTATCAACGCCAAATGCCAACTTATTAGATGAAACCGGTTTATCGACTAATAAACTTGGTTTATCGGTCGATAAAATTGGTTTATCGACCAATAAATTGGGTTTTTAGGTTGATGAACTCTGTTTATCGGTCGGAAAACCAGGTTTATCGACTAATAAAACAGGTTTATAAGTCGATAAACCACGTTTCTCGAATATTTGGGCATTTTGCTTGCCATAGTTCATCACTAGAATATGATAAACTTGGTCTGTCCAATTGAAACACCAGGTTTATCAGTCGATAAACAAGATTTTTTTGACGTCAAATGCTCAGTGATTCCAAAATCAAGGTTTATCGATTTTATAGACCTGGTTTCTCCATTCGATGAACCAAGTTTATCAAAAACCCTGGCTAATCAGTTGATAAACCTGGTTTATCGGCGCCAAATGCACAACAGTTCAGTAAAATATGTTTATCGACCGATGAATCTGGTTTATCGGTAAAACAAAAACCAATGACTAGGTTAATCGACCTATAAACCACGTTGTTGGTTGATAAAGCAAGTTTATCTTTCAATAAACCAATTTCCGAATTATAGAGCATTTGGCTTGCAATATGAACTCAATATAAACTACCTTAAAGTTCTGTGTGTGGCAGACTATATAGTCAGTCTTACGCCTTTTGTACGTCTTATCATAGTAGCTACTCCTTAGTCTGATCAGGGAGTTGTCATTGCATTACTAATGTCCATTATAAAAACATAAACTAGTCTTCTTATGTAGGCAGCAACCTGATACAGCGCCTTTCTCGTCCTAGAACGGCTATGCCCTCCTACATCTTCCCCTTCGAAATAGTCACTAAGAAGCAATATGAAGGTCATGTACTTAAGTTGAAGGCCATATACGTAATACAGTGGATTTTAAACAAATGCAAATTAAGAATTACATTCCACAATGTGAAAGAGTATTACTCGTATGAGCTCGACACAGCGTAACAAACAGTGTTTAACCATGCAGTTGTGTGTTTCTATACACTTTCGGACATTGAATGATTCACAACCGAGTGCAATCCAAACATACGCTGCATTTATAGACAACTTTGACTCAAGTCACAATCTTATTGATCTCGTAAAACAGAAACCAATCTCATTTTTATTTACTTGTGAGTTCGAGTTTGGATATAAAAGGGTTGCAATATTCAAGTGGATGCATGTGCCTCACAGGGAAAGCGTACTATTAGCATTTTAGCTAAAAATTTTCCTTCCTTTAGGACATTAACTTTTAGGAACACTGCAACACTTGGTTCTAAGTTTACTGAAAAAACTTATTCCTTATAAAATGCAGTTCCCCTCTGTCTCACCACGACAATTAAGGGAAATTTTAAAGCCTCTGATTTCCATCCACAAAGCTGTAAAATAATCCCCCTTGAATAAGATATTTTATTTTCCTTTGTGTGTACCGATCAACACCTTGGGGACTGAAAATGAAAATGTCATAGATACATTTAACGTAGCCAAAGTAAAGAAAATGCATAAAAACCAGTACCCATACAGGCTTCTACCCAATTTTTGCCCTAATTTCCTTAATTTGTGAAATTTTGATTTACATGTTTTTACATAGTTGCATTGAAATAAAAACAAGCGTTGCGTTGGTCTTAATCACACCGTCTGGACTGGAATTGTCATAATATCGGAGAGAATGCGATTACAGCATGTTTCTTTGTCGCAGTTACACAATACCGATAGCTGTCTATTAACATAACTTACTTCCCAAAGGTAACACAAATGTCATTAATTCTTTCTATTTCCACTGAGTTCAAATTACGTTCAAAAATGAATGGAACAAGAATGTATTCAGTTTATATAACAGAGTTTCTGGAAGTTCTAAGAATTTTATCAGTTGTTTGGCGCCTTTTCATAAGAAAACATAGTTTAAGAAAATGCATGATTGCATCATCTAGCACGAAATGACGTGAAACTGTCTTCCTAAAGTAAATCGGGGATATCCAGTTTTCCTTCAATTTTTCAGTAAAGTTGTTTTTCGAGGAATGTGGTACTTGGCAGTCATCAATCATTATAGAATGAAAATATCAGGCGATACCACTTATTCAATAAAGTTATGAACATATTAGAGCAACCAACGAAACCTGTCCTTGACTTAAAATGTCATGCGATATTTAAAATTTCAAGATTTCTACTGAATTGCTCCTGGCAGACCGGTGTAAATACCAAAGTTACAGCACGGAAGGATCATCAAAGAAGCACGTCCCCTGCTGTAACCCTTGAGGTGAGGGGAAGAAGGTGTAAACAAATAATGCTTAAATACACATACGTAAGTTAAATACATATATGTTTAAGTATATGTGGACATAGAGACCTTTCAATAATACACGAGACTGTTATATTCTGTTGCATCAAATATCGAGTGACGATGTTAGAAGCTTCATTCTTACAGTCTGTGATCATCAAAGATTTCTACGGGTTTCTTCTCTATATTCTCCCTGTTCTTTAGATACGCGGATCTCAAAAAGATACATGGTATCGGCACAATTCCGGATGACATACCATTATCAGTTACGGGATTTCTATTAAAGAGAATTTCTGTTCCTGCTCAGCCATGAATTGCGCTAAAAGAAGGAGAAGGTAACCATGTCTAAAACTATTTCTCCAAACTTTTCTCTCTATGAAAGCCCCCGGATGTTCCAGAAATTTCATCACCCCCCCCCCCCTCTGCGTTCACTCATATCAAGCAGCAATCGAAGTGTTTAAAACCTGGCCTGCAACTGATTTTTATTTTATTTTTTTTTTGCTGGCTGAAAGTGCAGTCGTTCTGCTTGAAAATGCTTAGAACTCAATTCTTATGCCTTACTTTTGTATTTTCGGAGCTTCGAAAGGGGGGGTCCCTTTGGCACCTGAGTCTTATGCCCCACACTATTGCGTGGTCACTAAAAGCCTAGAGTCTACTGAGTCTCTGGACATGACAGCAGGGAAAACACTCCTATGGCGTCTCCGGCACCACTTAGTCTTGCCGACCCCGAACACTAATATTTCTGAAAAAAAAGGTAATTGAGAATGCACTTAATTTGCTGCTTTCTATCCCCATAATTCACATATTTCTTACACTTGAGAGACATCCATCACACACTGTCGGTCGGTTTAGTAATTTTCCTTGAACCAGCATTATCTGTTGGTCTTGAGTCAGAAACCGAGAAAAATGTACATATATGTGAGCAATCATGGGCGGCGATCCCGGAGGGACAGGGGACATGTCTCTTCCCCCCAATATTTGAGAAATCGCCCATTGACTTTGATTTTTTTACACAGTAAAATATTTGAAAATGGGGTCGTGCCCCCCCCCCCCGCCTTAATATTGAGAACAAATCGCCGCCTTTGTGAGCAATGGTTGCAAAATATACAATTCCATTGGAGCATTTACCTCCCAAGGGACTGTTATTGCAGTCAAGGACGAAAGGGAAGGGTCATATAAGCAGAGCAAATCAGTTTACCTTTGTGACTTAACTATATACTCTCCGGTACTTTCCTTGAACTACTCCTTCCTTAGTATGCAAGAGTTGATATGAACCGCATGCAAGAGTCGTCGTGCATAGTTTGCAAGAGTTGTCAATGCGTGAATCGAATGCAAGAGCTGCCATGTGAAAGTTTCATAATGTATTCCCTATGAACCTCCATGACTCTTTGGGTTGTATTTTGAATGAGTATTTTGCTTACATCACGGTGCTATTTAAGTACGCCAAGGATACCATTCAATTTTATCATCGTCTTGTGTATGCGTTTTAGCGTAATGATTATTTCGTTGAGTAAAACCCCTACGTAGGACTCAAAAAGTAACTTTACTCCGATCAATCTGCGAAGATACGAGACGATTGAGGAGCCCCTTTGTGATTTAATTATTGAAACACAACTGTGACTTTTCTTCGCGTTCTTCAATTATTATAAGATTTATTTCTGTTTCAACAATTTGATAGTACTGCGCCCCCTTCAGACGATGTATTATGAAGCATCAGTTCATTCAAAAAAGTTTACCAATATGGCTGGCCAGTCTGGTAAAAATAACATTTAAACTGAGGCCTGAAAAGGAAGGTGGAAAATCAATGTCGCTATTCATAGACCGCATTTTTATCCACTCATCGATAATATGTATAAAAAAGAAGTTGTCATTGTAAATGCAGCTGTTGAAAATAAAATGGTTGTAAAATAGTCTATTGGTGCTTTGTGAAAGCCAATCGAAATCCCTTCCCTTCTCTTTGCCCCACCCCCTTACAGAAGCATTTTGAGCCTGACATTTACCTAGTTTTAATTGCTTCAAAACTAAATATTCATTACGCTTCTGACTCCTTTGTTCTATACAAGTCGTACGATGTTGCTGCATATTAAATTCCTACGTCAATCTACACATGAAGAGCGGCATGTATAATATTTTCTGTCTTCATGAATATACAAGAACGTGAAGGAGAACCCCAAAAACAGAGGATATGTCGGATTTTCTTACCTTTTAATGAATTTCCCTAGCAACCTGGAACTTTCATCATTCCTAGAGACTCGCTTTTTAGTGGCAGCTGGCACAGATGCGTTGCATGTAGGTACTGTATTATCGAGGATCTTAAAAATGACCGATCAATAATATTGACTCTGATTGATCAAGTATTTACATTGAAGTTAATGATTCCGAATGTTTTTGGGCAAATCTTTAAAGAAAACCGCTGTTGTCAATTGCTCAGCCGGCGTTGTCACCGCATAGTCGTCGTCACAATAATGTACTTCGTAGTGAGTGGGTCAACTAAGTATCGTGGTGCACTGTTTTGCCTTTGTTAGATAGATACCTCTGCATGAAACTCAAGTTTAAAACCGTGAACTGTACGGTTTTTAAGGTGAGTCGGGCTCCCAGTCAAAGGATCAAGAGGGTGGCGCCCTCCTGGAAAGTATTTCGCCTAGAATCTTAACATCTTAACACAACATATTTTGCCCCCTGGAAGCTATCTCTCCCCTTCCACTATCCTTTTTGGCTACGGGCCTGGGATAAGTACATTGTCAGTAAAATCTTCTAAAATGTCAACAACTTTAAGTCATACCAATGGCCAATGAAATTTTCAATCGAATACCTCCTTTCAAAGTATCCAAACTATCACGGCATATCGCAATAAGATAAAGACCACTGGTTCGGGATGAATGAATCGATTAAAATTCAGAACATCATTAATATAGTAGCGTTTGAATGAGCGTACAAGATTGCGTTCCACTTTAATGACAACTGTCAAAAGCATGGGCAATTTGTCAAATAGTAATTAAATTCATGAATCTTTTCTACGCAAAGTGCATACATTGCCTTTCGTTGACCGTAACACTAGTTCGCTCTCATATATGAGTGATTCCGTAGATAGGGGAGTGAACTTGTGACATTTGGGTAAAATTTCCAGTTCCATAATTAAAAGGCTAACTAGAAATTTTACC
>WURT03046611.1:3357-14489 GCA_009936505.3 Holothuria glaberrima
TCAGTGCAAAGTCTCCAGGCAAATTTTGTTATGGGGACGATTTTCGGTGCAAAATTTTTAGCAAGCTTCTTGCTCATTTATCAAGATACACATTCCATATGTCATAACCATTATTGGGGCAATAATACATTATTGGAACCAAAACACTTTTCCGAAAAATGTACAACTCTGACCTCTTCAGGGACCCCACATCAGTAGAGAATCTTAGAGCAATATAATATCATGAGTAGCATATACGGTAACATTCATAGTATGCATTTGTCGTTACAAATTTTTATATCGAGTGCCATGTATACCACATCCAAAATATCAATAAATAATGATTATTTCTATGCATGTATTCAATTGCAAGATTTGTTAAGATACCTGCATATTGCATCTAAGCCACCTTACCTAACTAAAGAATTTTTCAAGGAAAGGAATTGTTAAGCCTCCACTTAGTCACCACAGTTTTCCCTTACAGTCAACCAAAAGTATAGGAATTCACTTTATCGTGAAAGTTTTCTAATATAAGGTCAGTTCGGGAATTTATTATAGATGGCACCAATTTTGCATCTAAGCCATCTTAAATTTTCCAAAATTTCTCAAAAATACTCTATTTTCACCGACCTTTTGGCCAGATGTATCTAGGGTGGACTTAAGCACCATCTTCTATAGTGCCCCCAAGTTGCCAACCTCTGGTGGCACCACTGGACCTCCTGATAGGGGGCTCTTTGGGTCCAGGAGCCGGGTCCCCGAGCTCATCGCTATGCCGCTGATTATTCATTTGGTTCCCCAGTCTATAACTAATTCCTCTGCCATCTAAAACCCATATTGGATTACGCTGGGGAAACCTACTGTTCGAAATAACAATCAATTGGGGATTACGTTATCAATTTTATCAAAAGGTCCCCTAAAAGTGTAGGAGATATTTCATCTCCTATATTTGTAGATAGTCTAAGCTGTAATTAAATCGCATTGCCTCCTTACCCAAAGTGATTATCTTATAAGGTGGGGAAATGGGTTCAAGTTATCAACCCAATGTGGGAAGTCAATGTAGAAATTTGAGTCAGTTTTCTACAAAATTGGGATGAAACTTGAATAAAAAATTTGGCAAATTTATATAAACGTCAAACAAATGATATACCAACATTTTAACTTTTGGGACCATTTCCTGCACGTACCTACACTCCCATCTTTTCAACATTCACAAGTCAGCACCCCAATAGAAAATACCTTCCGACAGCACTACATACATGCTTAATAATAATCGGTGATCGGTAATCGGCATCAGCCCGATTGTTATTGAATAATTAGTAATCGGTAATTACCGATTATTGTATAATCGGTTGAACACTAATGTAAAGATATTTCATGGATGTTAGGAAATTGGTTAGTTTGTAGTTTACTACTTTGGTGTACCAGACCTTGAAATACCATGTGTAAATGTTTGACTTTTTATATTTTATTTTTGAACCTGGTGCCATGGACTATTATACTGGTATAGAAAAAAGTTCTAATCTGAGTGAAATTCTAATTGAAAAATGTGTGTACTTCTAGGGTTACATGTCAGGGCAAGATTGTCTGATATCAGTGAAGAAACTACATTTGTGTCAGTAGATTTTTCATTATTAAATTTTATTTAGAAAATTCAAGTCTGAAGTATTGTTTCATCATTTATTGAAAATTTTTGGTGCATGGACATTAGGATTGTCAGATATGATGGACCAGTTTATAATTTTTCAAGCTACAATAACTTTGGGTTAATGAAGTAATGGAACACCACATTAATGCAGGGCAAGATCCATTGGTCGGTGAACTAGAAATAACTTTAGAAGCTTTGAGTATGTGAAGCAGTTTATAGTTAGCCTACTGCACATGAAATAATGATCTCCTTTGGTGGTTTAGTTTACAGAAATTTTTTTACTTAATTGGCTTTTCCAGCTGTCTGTAATGAGTTTTCTGTTTCAGAAAATATGTTGTGCTGCACATTTTTTGTTATATGCTAGGCTGATCTTGGCCTTTGAAGTGGAGTTGTTCATGAAAGGGTGCTTAAAGGGAAATATACTGTGTTTAAAATGCACCAACATGGTACAAAAAGAAAATACCTTAAATCATTATTAAACTGTTCAGTCTCACCAATAAACCCTCACAATACCCTTATTTTTATTATGCATTACAAGAGTAACAGATGTTGCATCATTTGAATTTTTGAAAGTTTGAGTGAACAAATTACTTTTATGCTACAAATAACCTGATTTCTTCATGTGAGAGCCTTATATCTTAAAAAGAAAGCTACTGTACTACCTTATTTTGAATTGTCTACCATTCTGTATTTATTGATATTGGTTTCAAAAATACAAAAATTTTCTGTAAAAAAATGTTTTAATGTATCTCGTTGTTCATATGAGAAATAAATTTGAATTGAATTGAATTCAAATGCAGTATTTCCCTTTAAAATATGATCAAATACAATGGCAAACACAAATTTGTTATGCAACCTCTAGGGCATCATTTGCTGCCTACAGAGTGTGTTTTTGTTACATTAATTTACTCTTCATGCACTTTAACTAATTTTACTAAGTGTGGTATGACTTGCTTTATTGTAACATTCCATAAAGTCATTACTTGATATTTTAAATGGATATTTCCTTCTACCTTCACAGGAGTGACTGTGACAGCCTCATCTGTGGACAAGTTTCCTGCACCAGAGTTAAGGCCAGTAGATGATGGCACAGATGTTGACATTGGGTTTTCGGCACAGTTGGATGGAGAATACTACGACCCTAATGTAGAAACAATGGACACTACTGATCTTTTGAGCCAAATAGAAAACACTATTAATTCCATAGAAGCTGCACAGCAACAGCATTCAGGAAGTACTTTTAAATCAGAACTTGAAATCAAGGTAGATCCCACTTCATCAATCAGTGCAAATATTAACCCTCACTCAGTGGATATTCCAGCTGTTGATGACCTAGAAACTAGTGGTCATATTCATCTCCCTGAACCCAAAGATGGTCCCATACTTGAATTGCCAGAGGATACCCAAGGGTTAGCAGGCAGTAACTTACCTGATATAGATGTGGACAGAACTGTTACAGGTGCATCTGTACAAATCAGCTCTGAAAGGAGAAGTCATTCCCCATCATCATCATCCAGATCATCTACTAGTGAGAAGGGAGCAAAGTCAAAGAATATTTTCCCCTCTTTGAACTTCCACATGCCCAAACGTGGAGGCAAGAAATACCCAGATAAGGGTGGGGACCCAGGAAATATTAGTATTGATGCTGCAGCTGAAAGAAATGTTGTTGGAAGTGTTCCTTCTCAGCCTGACCTAGTGATGGGTGCCAGTGATGTATCAATGGGAGTTGACAGATCCCAGGATGGTGAAGACCAGGACCAAAAAAATGGTTTAAGCTTGGAGACTTCATTCAACATCACAGGTATGTCTGATTACAGTACATCAGAAAAAGATGTAAATTTGGGAGGGGGATTAACTTTAAATGCTGGCTTTGATCCAAGAAAAATCAGCTCAAACAAAAAGGATGAACAAGAGAGGGATGATAGTTCTGACATTGATGCTTATCTTGGTGGAACTACTGTTGTAGCATTACCTTCAGCGAATGATGGAAAGGATGAAGCAAAGAGTTCTCTAGATGCTGCTGCTAAAACCACTAGTAAAGGAAAACCAAAAAAAGGGAAACTTAAAATGCCCAAGTTTAAGAAATTTGGATCCAAAAAGGCTGGAGGTGATGTTGATGTCCCTAAAGTGGGTGCTGTCATAGACATGGATATAGAAAAACCTGATGCAGAGAGTGATATTGATGTAGAAATCAATGTAAGTGATGGTCCAAGTAGACCCTCCTTTGAAGTAGTAGGGAAGAGAGCAAGTCTGAAAAGAGATGTGGATGAACCAAACATTGAAATGCCAGTATCACAAGAAGTGCAATTAATTGTAGAGAGTAAACCGCAAGGTGATTTTGAGGCGTCTCTGCCAACAGTTGGTGGTGGGGACCATACAGATGTTGGTCCCTTCATACCTTATGGGAGACAGGAAAATGGAGTTAATGGTAGGGTTGATGGGAAGGATGACAGTTTAGGTTTCTACTTTGATGGAAATGTATCAGGTGAAGTTGAGGTTGATGAACCAGAAAGACATACTTTAAAAGATGCTTTGAATGTGACAGGTGCATCAGGAATGGATGATACATCTGACATAGAGGCATACTGGGATCCTCCAGAGGTGGCTACAAGTCTTTCTGCTGGTTATGCTGATGTTGATACGAGCATTGAAAATCCCGACATATCTGCAAGAGTTAAAAAACCCTACACTAAAGGAAAAGTTTATAGAAAGGGTAACAGGAATACACCAAAATTCAGATCCAAACCAAATTATGGAGTGAAAGCAGGCACAACTAGTGCAGATATCCATAGTCCAAATGTGACTTTGAGTGCTGATGTTGATAACAGAGGGCCCTCAGGGGACTTTGAAATGGACGTGCAAAGCCCAGGAGCAGAAGCATCCACAGAATCATTTTTACAAACACCTAAAGCCGATGTAAGAGCTAGTGTCAGTGAACCAAATTTGGTGTATGATGGGGAGACAAAGAGGAAAGGCTTCACTCTTCCCAGACTTAAAGTGCCAAAATTCAAGAAAAAGTCTAGAAAGTCTTCAAAAGATAAGACAGCAAGTGGCAGCTTTCATGCAGAAATGGGTGGATCTGTACCAAGTAATGCTAAAATTAGTGCATCATCAAGCATGCCTGACATCTCATATGGGGCCAAAGGACAAGCTGACTTCAGTGGCCAAGTGAGCCCTGAATTTGAAGGACCTCATTCTCCAAATTCCCCACATGTGGACACTGACGAGAAAAAGAAGAAGCGTTGGTCTGGTAATTTCAAGTTTCCATCATTTGGTCTTCCCAAGTTTGGTGGCAGGAAGAAATCACAAAGTGGAAGTGAGGGCCATGACATCACTTCTGAGGTTGATGTTACTTTTAGCAAACCACAAGTAAAAGGTGTACCTCAAAGCAAGGATTATTCCATGGACATTGATGGTAACCTTGATGTTTTTCCAGGAGTTAATACAGAAGCACAGGATTTTAAAGTACGTGGTGGTTTGAAATTTCCTACAAGAGGTGACTTCGACACCAAAATAGAAGCTGACGTGGACAAACCAAGTGACAAGGTTGGTATTGGTGTGAATATTGACACTGATCTACCAAACATTGAGGGTAACATTGATTTTGTGACAATTGGTGGGCAAAATTCATGTCTTCCTCAGCCAGAACACGATGCAGAATTGGAGGTAAATAGCACAATAAATGCAAGTGCAAAAATGCCTTCTGTTCAAAAGGGGGTGGTAGATGCAGATGATTTTGCTGTCAAAAAGATAGAAGATAATGTTAAGTTACCTCATGTATCTTGTGGTATGGTAGGGGGTGTTGGTCCTCTAAGCGGTGATTTTGAAACAGACATTCCTAAAGGACAGTTTGAATTTGACAAAGGTGATCATGATGGGGATATATCAGCAAGTGTTGATAGAGAAATTGCTGTACAAGGTGGAGGTTTAGATATTGAAGATGACATCCGTACTCCCAGAGGTGGTATTGAGGCCCCAGGTGGTGAGTTTGACATGGATGTGAGAGCTGGAGGAAACATTGAATTGCCAGAGGTTGGAATGAAGATGAAAGGGGATGGAGATGACAGAAGTGTCTCATCCTCTTCATCTTCCAGTAGTTCAGAAGGTGATGAGAAAAAGAAAAAGAAAGGGTTCTTTGGGTCTCTGCACTTGCCCAAGTTTGGTGGCAAAGGTCGAACAAAGAAATCCAAAGGTCTAGAGGTGGATATAGAAGAGGGAGATGGCATTGGTTTCAAGTTAGATAAACCCAGAGGAACTGTAGATGTGGATGTCAGAGACATGGAAGCTGGAGTAGAAGTAATTTCTCCTGATGTAAATGTAAGACAAAAAGAAATAAAATCAGATTTTGATGTGGACGTCCCTAAACCTGATGTAGAGCTACCTGATGTAGATGGCAGTATTGATGGGAAAGTTGAACTGCCAAATGTTGATGTTGTAGGAGATGTTCCCACAGGAAAAATTGATGTTGATGCAGGTAAACAAGATGCGGAGATTCCAGGAAATATTGATGGAGACATTGATTTACCAATGAGAGACTTTGGTATAAGAGGTGACATCCATACTCCAAAGGGTGAAGTTGAGGCCCCTAGTGGTGAGGTATGCCTGGATGTGGGAGATGGAGGGAATATTGATATGCCAGAAGTTGGAATCAAAATGGAAGGAGGTGGAGATGACAAAAGTGTAACATCATCATCATCATCATCCTCAAGCAGCTCAGAGAGTGGTGAAAAGAAAAAGAAAGGGTTCTTTGGTTCTTTGCATTTACCCAAATTTGGAGGAAAAGCACGAACAAAAAAATCCATTGGTACAGGGGTTAGTTTTGATCAGGATGATGATGCCATGGGTACTTTAGACAGACTGCAAGTGAATAGTGACATGGATCATGGAGACATAGATATTGGGGCAGAGGTTGTTATGCCTGATGTGAGCATAAGCCAGAAAAATATTAAACCTGGTATTGATATGGACATTTCTAAACCTGAAGATGGTTTTCCTGACATATCTAACAGTATTGAGGGAAGAATAGGTGTGCCTAGTGGTGGGTTTGAGGCAGAAGCTCCTGAAGAAAAGATTGATATTGATATGGGTGAACATGATGTCCATATATTAGGGAAGGTTGATGCAGATATTGATGTACCAAGAGCAGACTTTGATGTTGAATTTGACAGAGGTGGAATTGAGGCCCCTAGTGGAAACATTGAAGTCGATGGAAGATTTGGAGGAAATATTGATGTGCCAGAGGTAGGAATCAAGTTAAAGGGAGATGGAGATGACAAAAGTATAAAATCTTCATCTTCAAGCAGCACAGAAAATAGTGAGAAGAAGAAAAAGAAAGGCTTTTTTGGGTCATTGCATTTACCCAAGTTGGGAGGTAAAGGCAGTACAAAGAAGTCCATTGGCACAGGTGTGAGTTTTGACCGGGATGATTATAATGAAGTTGATGTAGACAAACCTCATAGGAATATAGACATGGATCATGGGAATGCAGATATTGGGGCTAAAGTTGCCATGCCTGAAATGAGTATTATGCCAGACAAAATGAAACCTGACATCAATGTAGACATTTCCAAACCTTCTGTAGACTTACCTGATGCATCTGGCAATGTGGTTGGCAGAGTTGACCTACCATGTGGTGAATTGGAAGTAGACATTCCAAAAGGAAGGTATGGAAATGATAAAGGTGATCATGATGTTGATATATCAGGGAATGTTGATGTAGACCTTGATGGTGCTGAAGAAGACATTGGTATAAGAGGTGGCATCTGTGATCCTAGGGGTGATATTGAATTTAATAGTGGTGAGACTGAATTTGATGTCAGACCTGAAGGAAACATCCGAATTCCAGAGGTTGGAGTAAAGATGAAGAGTGATGGAGATGACAAGAGTTTGACATCCTCTTCATCCTCTAGTAGTACAGAAAGTGGTGGGAAAAAGAAAAAGAAAGGATTCTTTGGATCTCTGCATTTGCCAAAGTTTGGTGGCAAAGGTCGAACAAAGAAATCCAAAGGTCCAGGAATTGATATCGAAGACAGGGGTGACATTGCTATTATGTTAGATAAACCCACAGGAACTGTAGATGTGGATGATGGAGACATCGAGTCCAGGACTAAAATAGTTACCCCTGATGTTAGTGTTAGCCAGAAAGAAAGAAATTCAGATTTTGACTTGGATATCTCTAAACCTGATGTGAAGTTTCCTGATATGTCTGGCAATATCAGTGGTAAAGTTGAACTTCCAAGCGGTGGTGTTGTAGCAGATATTCCCACAGGAATGGTTCATGTTAGTACAGGGGATCAAATTGTGGAGATATCTGGTAATGTTGATGGAGACAATGATTTACTAGGTAAAGACCTTGGTATGGCTAGTGACATCCATGCTCCAAAGGGTGAACTTGAAGCCCGTAGTGGGGAACTTGGCCTTGATGTAGGAGTTGAAGGAAACATTGGTATGCCAGAAGTGGGGATCAAGATAAAGGGAGATGGAGATGACAAAAGTGTATCATCCTCTTCATCTTCCAGTAGTTTAGAAAGTGATGAGAAAAAGAAAAAGAAAGGGTTCTTTGGTTCTTTGCATTTACCCAAATTTGGAGGCAAAGGTCGAACAAAGAAATCCATTGGCACAGGGGTGAGCTTTGACCAGGGTGATGATGTTGAAATTGATGTGGACACACCACAGTTGAATGTAGATTTGGATGGAGGGGATGAAGAAATTGATGCTGATTTAGCTGTCCCTGAAATGAGTGTTAAGTCAAAAGAAACGAAACATGATGTTGATATAGACATGTCAAAACCTGATACAAGTTTCCCAGGTATGTCCAGTGATATGGAAGGCAAAGTTGACCTCTCAGGGGTCGATGTTAAGTTAGATATTCCAACAAGTAAGATTGTTATTGATAAAGGTGGTGATGATGTAAACATATCAGGGAATGTTGGTGGAGATATTGATGTACCAAATAAAGACCTTGGAATTAGAGGTGGTATGCATGCTCCCAGAAGAGATATTGAGAACCCTAGTGGTGAAATTGACGTAGATGTGGGAGTTGGAGGAAATATTGACCTGCCAGAGGTTGGATTCAAGTTAAGGGGAGATGGAGATGACAAAAGTGTATCATCCTCTTCATCTTCCAGTAGTTCCGAAAGCGATGAGAAAAAGAAAAAGAAAGGGTTCTTTGGGTCTCTGCACTTGCCAAAGTTTGGTGGCAAAGGTCACACAAAGAAACCCAAAGGTCCAGGAGTGGATATTGAAACGAGGGATGGCATTGCTTTCAGGTTAGATAAACCTACAGGAACAGTTGATGTGGATGAGGAAGACATTGGGGCTGGGGCAGAAATAGTTTCACCAGAGGTCAGTGTTAGCCAAAAAGATATGAAACATGATATTGATATAGACATCGCCAAAGCTGATGTTGATCAACCTGAAGTGTCTGTCAACATTGAGGAAAGAGTGGATGTGCCAAGTGATGAGTTTGGAGTAGAAATTCCTAAAGGGAAATTTGATATTGATACATGTGATCAAGATGTGGCGATATCAGGAAATATTGATAGAGACATTCATTTGCCAAGGGGAGACATTGATATTGGAGATGACATCAATGCTCCAAAAGGTAAAATTGACATCCCTAGTGGTGAGGTTGGACTTGATGTCGGAGTTGGAGGAAATATTTATATGCCAGAGGCTGGAATTAATGTGAAAAGAGATGGGGATGACAAAAGTGTAACATCATCCTCATCCTCAAGCAGCTCAGAGGTTGGTGAAAAGAAGAAGAAAGGGTTATTTGGGTCATTGCATTTGCCCAAATTTGGAGGCAAAGGTAGAACAAAGAAACATATTGGCACAGGGGGAAGCTTTGACGGGGGTGATGATGTGGTAGTTGATGTAAACAAGCCTCATCTTAATGTAGATTTGGATGGAGGGCATGCAGATATTGGAGTTGGGCTGGTTAAGCCTGAAATGATTGTTATGTCCAATGATACAGAAGCTGGTATTGATGTAGATATTTCTAAACCTAACATTCATTCTCCTGATGTATCTAGTGATATGAAAGGGGTTGCTGACCTCCAAAGTGGTGAGGTGGAAGTAGACATTTCTAAAGGAAAGATGGATATTGATAAAGGTGACCATAATGGTGATACATCAGGGAAGGCTGATGGAGAAATTGCTGTACTAAGTGGAGGTTTAGATATTGGAGGTGACATACATGCTCCCAGAGGTGTTATTGAAGCCACAGGGGGTGAATTTGACATAGATATGAGAGCTAGAGGAAACATTGATCTGCCAGAGGTCGGAATCAAAATGAAAGGGGATGGAGATGACAAAAGTGTCTCATCCTCTTCATCTTCCAGTAGTTCAGAAAGTGGCGAGAAAAAGAAAAAGAAGAAAGGGTTCTTTGGGTCTCTACAGTTGCCCAAGTTTGGTGGCAAAGGTCGAACAAAGAAATCCAAAGGTCTAGAGGTGGATATAGAAGAGGGAAATGACATTGGTTTCAAGTTTGATAAACCCAGAGGAACTGTAGATGTGGATGTCAGAGACATGGAAGCTGGAGCAGAAGTAATTTCTCCTGATGTAAATGTAAGACAAAAAGAAATAAAATTAGATTTTGATGTGGACATCCCAAAACCTGGTGTAGAGCTACCTGATGTAGATGGCAATATTGATGGGACAGTTGAACTGCCAAGTGTTAATGTTGCAGGAGATATTCCCACAGGAAAAATTGATGTTGATGCAGGTGATCAAGATGTGGAGATTCCAGGAAATGTTGATGGAGACATTGATTTACCAATGAGAGACTTTGATATAAGAGGTGACATCCATACTCCAAAGGGTGAAGTTGAGGCCCCTAGTGGTGAGGTATGCCTGGATGTGGGAGTTGGAGGGAATATTGATATGCCAGAAGTTGGAATCAAAATGGAAGGAGATGGAGATGACAAAAGTGTCTCATCCTCTTCATCGTCCAGTAGTTCAGAGACTGATGAGAAAAAGAAAAGGAAAGGGTTCTTTGGGTCTCTGCACTTGCCCAAGTTTGGTGACAAAGGTCAAACAAAGAAATCCAAAGGTCTAGAGGTGGATGTAGAAGAGGGAGATGACATTGGTTTCAAGTTAGATAAACCCAGAGGAACTGTAGATGTGGATGTCAGAGACATGGAAGCTGGAGCAGAAGTAATTACTCCTAATGTAAATGTGAGCCAAAAAGAAATAAAATCAGATTTTGATGTGGATGTCTCTAAACCTGATGTAGATGGCAATATTGATGGGAAAGTTGAACTGCCAAATGTTGATGTTGTAGGAGATGTTCCCACAGGAAAAATTGATGTTGACGCAGGTGATCAAGATGTGGAGATTTCAGGAAATATTGATGGAGACATTGATTTACCAATGAGAGACTTTGATATAAGAGGTGACATCCATACTCCAAAGGGTGAAGTTGAGGCCCCTAGTGGTGAGGTATGCCTGGATGTGGGAGTTGGAGGGAATATTGATATGCCAGAAGTTGGAATCAAAATGGAAGGAG
>WURT03046622.1:0-14489 GCA_009936505.3 Holothuria glaberrima
TTGGTTTATTTGTCATAAAATCTGCCCAGATATTAAGTGCAACTGTGTCAAAAGTATTTTTAACGATTATTTCTCTTGTTATTTTTATAAATTATGATAGTTCTACTGGCCGCCATTTTTGTTGCTTCCGCCATCTTGGTTAGTATGGGGTCCTGAAGTTCCGAGTGAAAGTAGGGGTACATTCAACCTGAACTTAAAGTATCACTTTCTCAATCCACTCAAGCAACGTTATATGTGATTACTTCATAACTTGCCCTACCCATCCTACGAAAAAAAAATTTAGTGCGGCGGCAATTTTGGACGCCATTTTGAAGTTCCCCAGCCGACACCGGCGGCAACTTTTTTTTGGTAAATCTAGACAACTTTACCTACTCAAATCCGTTGAAAACAGATTCTTTACAATTTTTTCGCGGATGGATCTTAATTTTGGGTTACTTTAACGCGTGTTTTCATCAAAGAGCAACTTACGGTTCCACCATCTTAACTGACTTTTCAAAGCAAACAAAATTTGATCCTAGTTATTGTTGAGTTGGTTAGCCACTCGAGGTGAAGTTATAATTTTCAAGGGGTAGCTCAGCGTCGTGAAATAAGTATTTTTCAATGTTTGAGTTATTATTTTACTGATTCAATTTTGTAATGTAAGTAATACAAAAAAGGGAAACATGATTAAAATGTATTCAAAAATATTTTTTCCCCAAATTCTGCGTTCTGCTTGGTTGTCTAATTTTCCCCTTCATTTAACTTGCTTAAGAGGAATTATTGTTCTAGATTCCCATACAAGGCCTATACCCAACAGAGGCGGAACGGGGAGGAAATTCGACCCATAGGGGCCCGGCGCACGTGATTAAAAAACCAACATCGCAATAAGCATATTATACATCATTTTGAGCTTAATTGTGTATGCATCGGGTAACGGGTTATAAATGTATAGCTTGAGAGTCCTTCCGATGATGTTTATGTTCATAATTCTTACTAATTTTAATAGTTTAAAACATTTTCAAGTAACTTAAAATCTAACATATCACTTGCAATCACAAGACAAATCTAGTTTTTTCATTTCATAGTATTTCTTATAGGTCTGATTTTGTCGATACAGTGAATAGTACGTAATTATGATTCACTGAGCTATAGACAGCTTCTTGATCAATTTAATGAAAACGAGATTTCCATTATTGTAATATTAACGATTTCAAAAATCTCTCACGTGGTAATTTTAACATATTTCATTTTGATAATCGCAGCCTCACTACTGCACTAGTAACTGTGATTGCATTCTCGCGGCGGGAATCGCGCGGCTTTGGTGTGACCGCACCTTAACGTGATCATTTGGGCCTGTCGCGGGTCGAGCATCCGATGCAATTTTTCCTGGTATAGCTTTCTTCTTTGAGGCTTTTATCTTCTTAAATTTAGTATCAACAGCTCATCCATACACTAACCATATTCCATGCCCAAAGGAAAGCTAACCCCTCCGTCTGTAAATATTTTTGAGCGCTACCCAGCACTAAGTGCACATTCAACATGAGGCAAGCCTTGAGGATTATCTCGTGTTTGCACCATTTTTCCAACGGGGCTTTAACTTCAAGCGATATATTGGGGTAGAACGTTTGAGATTTGAGGATTGTGTCGAACACTTTAAGCAGTATGCGGAAGGTTCAGGGTCCACGGATTTGTAAGAACCAAATATCTTTTGCAAATCTGCTTGCTTTGACCGTGACCACCAACGTGCCTGGCTCTGCAATCGCTTTAGCTTAGCTGGACCGATCAAGATTTGCCTGAAAATGGCGGTCTAGACATTCACCCGCTTACATGAAACGGCAAAAGAAAAAATATTCACAGAGGCCTAAGTCTAATCAAGGTTGTGACAGACATTTTACTTTGTACGATGTCGGTCGCTTCAAGATTTAAGAGATGAGCATAACACCAGGTGTAAACAAATTTGGAGAGACATCTTTAATAAAATTTTGCACCCCTTTGCACCCCTACTGTCCAAGCTTGTTTAAAGCTCCATCAAAATAATGGCCAACGACTTTCCCTACCTTTAAACCATTTTCTTTCAGTGTCGTGCGCAGTAAGCAAAAAAATTTCTTCCCAGTTGAATTCTCAACGTTTTTCACATCTCATGATACTCCTTCACATCTTCGTCTTTCACAAAGAGCAGAACAATTGTCTATCGGTCTTTCACCGAGGTATTCTGCGTGTTGTCCATTTGGACAGAGAAAATCCCCTTAGAAATCTCTTCAACTAGTTTGGCCGTAATGTGTGTCGATATTGCTGCGATGATTTTATTTTCAGTTATCTTCGACAATATGGTTGTCTGCAACGGTTTTTCTCGTGAGAAATCAGCTAACGAAAAATCGTTCCCAAAGCTTTGTCCATGTGCGAGTAATAATTTTATAGTTTATAGTTTTAGGCATGTAATTTGGCCCCAAATCGCACTTTTGGGGGTAGATTCCATATTCCGTTCGTCTGGGGGCCCCGCCGAAGGGCCTCAAACTATTTGTCACTAAGGCCTTATGGGGCTAAGTGTAGCCCCAAAAAACTTACGACTTTCCAGAGATTATAACTCCACAACACTGCCTCCTAGAGAATTTATTTTAGTATAAAAAAGGCCAATGAAAAGATCTTTGACATAATATAATTTTAGGGGGAAGGGGTCATTACCTTTTTTTCAAATTTGAGTTGAAAGTTTGTTATGATTCAAAAATATGAAAAATTTGCTCAAAAATCAGCGACAAGAGGCTTTTAAAAAGTCTGAGCACTGAAAAAACGAGCTATCAAACTCCAAATTGTTTTAGAATAACCCTAGGCTGATACTTCACTTAAAATGTCCTGAGAGTTATAGGTGGTGGGGTGAATCAATCTGGTAATTATGAGTAAAACTGTCAAAAAAGGGAGAAAAGTATGCAAATTTGCCCCAAAATAGTGCCAAATTTCAAAAAATTCTAGCTCCCTAACCCTACCACTTATTCCATTTTTTTAAAAAAATCCTGTTTTTTACAGGTTTTTGAGCATAAAAACACTAATCAAAGTGGTATGCTGCCATCTATTTCCAACCTATTTTCAGACAAAACAACATAAGTCACAGGTTGAATGCACTTTTACCCTATTGCCATATTTACACTACACAAATATACGTGCAAAACATAAACACAGTGCACAATTAGTTGTAGCTAGTGCACCCAGGCGTGTTTCTAGGTCAAAGCAGAATAGTAAACAACGTCTGCATGCATTGTACTGTGTGGGGAATTTTCTATTGACCATTTATTGTTTTTTGGGTGTGTCGCAGTAGGATTCAGAGGCACATTTTTGGCAGATCTTACTACGGTCATATCTCGCTCAAAATAAGTCAAATTGGGACAAATTTTGTATCATTGAAAAAACAATTGAATGGAAAATGTAAGAAAAAAATTCACAACTCCCACCCCTCCGTCAAAAAATAAAGAAAATAATAAGAAAAAACAGAGAAAAACATAAGAATGACGTCATCTCCATAAATTTGCATATTAATGAGAAAAAAATATGACGTCGTCGATATCTACATATTTCTAACCTCTAATTTGAAAATTACGTCTTTTGAGAAAATATTCTTCTAAAGTACGTTAAATCATGCATAAGTTTACCTAGAACACTTCTGTAATTTTGTTAAATACCACTATGGCTTGATGGCTTCTAACCGCCAAATCTATCGTTACCTCTGATAAAACTTTTGTAAAATATCGTCAAATTATTAATTTGTGTAAATACTTTAAATATTTCATTTTAACTTCAACAATTAGCTCCCGAGGGTTCCCTCCGTTCTCCATCGGGACCTTGCCCCCTGGATCCAATCGGGTGCTTTCGAGTGGGCTTTTAAAACCCACACTCTCGTGGTATTAATTTCCATTCCTGCAGAGTCGTAGATGGTTATGCAGACCTCGAACCCCCAACCCATGGCAAACTCTCGAGGACGTACCTGTGGATATGCAGTTTGCCATACTTAACTAGCAATAGTCCTCTGATTATGGTGTGATAGAAAAGAAATGTCTAAAGTTACATTTTGTAAAACCTGGTACAAAAATCAGTCCATTTTCATGAGTCTTGCAACTTTGTACTTAAATTCTTGTCCTCACCCAATAGAATGCTCGAATCTATTATGCGACGCTCCAGGGTACACAAAATAGGTCATCCCAAGTTGTTTGATAAAACGCAGCCGTTGAAACTCTGGGGTGTCTATAATGTTGACCAACAGCCAATGAATCTCAATGTGTCCATGAACTGAATCATTAAACACCTGAAAAAGTGAAATAATGCTTTCATTTCTAAATTACAACTTAGTTTGAATCCCCTACGGAAATATTCGTCAACGTTAAACGAAAGTGAGGTACGTGAATCAAACGTCAGTTACCAATCCATGGTGACCAATTTTTGTTCTGAACACTAGCATAAATATTCTTCAAATTTGTAGCTGGCTGGGTAATTCGTAATTCACTGGCAAAGAGAAGTTAATTACATCTCCAAGATAACGACAACAAAAGCGTCATGTTACCAACATAGGTGTTTGCTTGCATACGTAAAAATTTCGTTTTATAACAAGGCTTTAACTATTCCAGCAGGATCTTCACATTTTTATTAAATTCACAGCATTTCTTTAGGGGGAAATCCCTCACCATTGGAGGATAGCGGATTACCCCGGACCATTGTTGAAAACCAATGTTGAAACGCTAACTCCTTTTACATCTCCTAAAAAGGCAGTCCTCCACATAGTTGAAGAAAATATAGTTTTGAGAACATTAGGTGCAATTTTAGCCACGTGATTGACTGATAAAGTAACAATAATGAGTCTTCGTGTTCATATCGATACATGAACGGTGTGTTCGTGCATAAGTTTTTCGGTACCCAAAATCTCTTTTGGGGACACACAGAGAACAGCCAATCTTTGGGGTCACGTGCCTCCGTGGTATCTCCTGGTCGATGCCATTGATAGTGGAACACACTTAAACAATCTTGCAAGATATGTCCTTGATATTGTTGATCAAATATAGACGAACCGTTCTACAAATACAAGGTAGTACAAAAATTTCAGAAGACGATACCCATCTAATGATATGGGGGTCCTTGCGGTGTACGCAATTGCGTTGGTTTACAAATCTGTGAGGTGGTGACTTTTTAAAAAATGAGAAGACGCTGACTTACACCCCCAGTTTTTCAAACTGATGTCACCCCCAGTTTTTCAAACTGATGTGTCTTCACATTTTGAGGTGAAACCTAACGTCATGACGCTGACCACAAAAACGATGCTGGGGTCGTAGGATAAAATGTCGAAATCATTTATCTTGAATCAATTTGAATCTGTAAGTTGATTGTATCCAAATCTGACTCTGCCGCACAGAGGCGTTGATGGTACTATCAGCGCCACTAACAGTACTGATTGCAAAATTTGAGCGTATAAACTCTTACAGATAGAGGGATTAGCTGTCAGTGCTGATAGCCTATCAGTAAAAGGCTGCTCAGGAACTACCACTAATGGTCATGTTTTATCAACTCACTAACGGTGACCAAGGCACCGATAATGACTTTAAAAACAGCAGATAACACAATATTTCTTTCGTAATGAAGGAAAATGTGACGCGGAGCACACCACTAATTTTTTCCCATTGAATTAGACACTAATTTTAATCCGTTTCGTGGGCCCTGGACCCTTGTAGAAGTTTTCAACGGGCACAATCTATAACCCTCATATGGAAGCTGACAAATAGGCCTTTCACAACGTCTTCAGATTTGCGTACCATGACCGTTGGGATTTTGAGCTAGAAGGGCTTGTATAATAGAGTGGTGATTCCTGGTTTTTTACTCATTCAAAACGCCGTTTTGTATCGCGGAAGGATGTATTGCAAAAATGCCTGAAATACCTTCAATTTTCTTTACTTTTGCAGAACGAGTGTTCATTTATTTTCCTAACACATACACGTCATAAATTGAACACGTCACTCTAGCAACATAGTCTTAACTGTCTTCCAAAACTAGGGGATTCCCCTTGAATCAGTGTTGAGCTACCATCAGCATTTATACATGCTATCGCCAGCGACACCTATACTTTAAAGGCATTTTCCAGAGACAAAATTCATCAAGTTCGAAAAATGCAGAAAATTTTTCTCCATTAGGAGGTGAAAACCGCATCTCAATAGCTTGCAGCGTTTGGAAGATACAAATTTTCAAAAAATGCAATTTTTCTCAAGATGAAGTGCATTATGGGAAATCTGTGATGTCATCGCGGCACATTAACTTGACATAGAATTGAATTTCTTTATGATATTAATGCTATTAATGCTGAAGGGAACATTTAGCAACTTTGTTTGTTATGCCCTGCATATGGTGTAGATTTGTACTAAATCTACATGGAAACAAATTCAAACATTCCAACAGTATCAAATTTCAAGGACAAACAGGACATTCAATTATAAAGAAAAACAAAAGGAATCTGAGGTAATGTGCCCACTTTACATAACATTCTGTGACCTTGATGAGAACTGGAGGTATTTTTGACAAAAGTGAGCACTCTTTAATATGAGATATCTCGGGTTAGGAAAAGAGTATTGCTATGGGGTTTGAAGCACACGAATTGGAAAATTTTTCTTTCACATAAGACCCTTGTGAAATGTCACTGGAAAATGCCTTTAACGCACAACTTCACACATTGTCTACATTAACAAGAGCGAGGTGGGGATGTAAATATTTGGCTTTTACCAACACAAAAGATGAACATATCATGTAGGCCTAATTGACGCGATCTATGGACAAATTCCCAGTCCGTTTCTATGTATGTGATGTGGCATACCTAACTAGCAGTGTAGCTACGGGAACCGCAACCACTGTTTAAGGAAGCGATTCGTACTATCTGGAAATTTTCCCTAACTTAATGGTATTCAGATGACACAAGGAAGTATTGAACCGAAAAAGAAATCACGTCACAACAGATCACTTTAACAGTGTGTCAGTTACTGTAGCGGTCGATAACAGTAACAGTAACAATACACAGGACTAGATCTGTGCTGTGAAGCGGTAGAAGGCCTACGAAGGAACAAACTGCTTGCGCAGTAGACAGATAATTGTGTCATCTTGTGTTTCATGGTGTCACAGTGACGGCTGACTTCTGTCAGTCTGTGCTCAGGCTATCTGTAGATACTCATAAATGAAGAAAGGGTTACTACTTCTAGGACTACGGAACACTACCGAATGTTTAATGTCAAGCTAACGTGTCCTTCGAAAAGAAGAAAGAGTTAATGTCCCATCACACTGTGGACCAGAAAACCGCCTTTTCACTGACAAAAAGTATTACACACAGAAATAGATTTTAAAACAACTTTTTCATTATGTTATTGCAATTTTTAAGCTTTAATCAGTAACACGTGCTGACTAACATTTTAAGATACCTTAATTTGAGAAAATCACCTGCCTAATTAATCCAATCGTTAGGACAGTGAAAAATCTTTATGGTCTTATTATTCAATGACAATAGATCATTATTTTTAGTGACTGTTCTAACAATTATGATAGCAAATATAAAGTACTTGCCACAGTTCTGATTATGAACTGCTTCTTCAGATAATGTGGGACGAAGAAACTCTAACGTGATCTGATCCTGTGTAACCACAATATGTTTACGGCAAGCTCTCGCTTCCATAAACATGATCAAACACTCCAAGGGCGATTTTATTTATTTTTTAAACGTTTGCTTAAAAGAGGGTAAAACTTGGTTAGCCGAGGCTAATCTTCCCCGAGGCCCTCAGTTACAATGTGAACTGAAAGAAATATAAAATTTAAAGGCGAAGTATTAGAAAACGTAAAACAAGTCAAAATTAAAACATATAAACATTACTAAAGGAAATTAATTAAAACATAACAAAATCCTAAAAACAGAAAAGAACTAAACAAGGGAGATATATACATCAACACAGGACAGGGAAAATCAAGTTAACTAACCGAACCTACTGGGAAATCCATGGTCTGTAATATGTTAATGCGCCGATCAGCGCCTTATCAGAGAGCAACTCTACCAGCGCTTAGTTCTGTTCGGTCATTTTGCACCTCCTGATAGTGGCAGGTTTGATAGAGAGCTGAGAGAGATACCAAAACTGTCACTATATCAACGCTTCTGTGCGACCGCCCTTGGTGTTTAGGCAAAAATCGTTGAGTACGGAAATTTTTGAAGGTCATGCAGTTGAGGTCAAAAGCATTTTGAGGTCATCATGTGCTATCTGAGGTCAAATTTGTTACACCCTTTCGTCAGTGTAGGATTGTATCTAATTAGTTAGATATGATCAATTTATATGGTGGTCATCAGGGCTAGGGGTAATTTGGTATCCGATTCAAAATATTGTTGAATTTCATGGAACTAGATAGATGTAATCCACATTAACGTCGAAGATTACATGTTGATTTGATGCCATTTATGATAACTGAGTAGCATTTGCAAAGTGTTAGGTTTACATGACACTCGTACGATGTATCCAACGTTTGGTGATTAAACTTTTGAAGGACATTAGGGGGTGTTTTAGGTAAAATTCACATTTAGAATGTTTATTAACTTTTAAAGAGGATCTTGGAAATAATATATTGGATATATTATTCTACCTAAAAGTTTGCTTAAAAGTAACAACATACCAAATACCACATTCAAACAAATATATCTCCCAGATTTGGCCTGTTTTTTTAATTTATCTCTACCAACAAGAGAAAGTATCATATTGTACTTGTGGAAAAAACAATACCTTACAGGTGCATCTAACGAACTCGACAAGATTACCAAATTTTCTTGTCATTGAAATTAGTATCAAATGAGCATTCCACCTCAATCTAGCACACAGCACATACGTTTGAAAAATGCATGTATGACAAGGTTTAATTCTTCAATTTACGAGGGTGTGGAAAGAAGCCACCAAGTTTTTTATTTGTTTTGCCCCCTTCATTCACAATTTTTGGTTAAACATTTTGCTACACAATTCATAATGTTTTAACCTCGTAACTCATCAAAAAGATAACTACGAAACCTACCAGTTCAATTGAGAAATTCAGATTTATTGACAGCTTCCTCTCGTCTAATCATAGAGTTATGTGTCTTCCCATCAACGAAATTTTGAATCTAAGCACTCGTGACAAATTTAACTGTTTAAATGAGTGATCGCTTGCATATCCATTTACGATAAAAGAACGTGCCATAAGAATTGGGAAGAATCCGAACTGGTCGCTCGGGAGGTATCGGCATCATTTTTTACTCTCATTAAACCTAGAACTTCAAAACTAGCGCTCCTCCTTCGTTTTATTTTAGAAGTCTTTGTTATTCACAATAGCTGCTTTCGCAACAACTGGACCAAGGCGATGTCCCTTAATTTTGAAAAAAAAAATCATGAAGCAAAATAAGGGGGATTTCATCCTTATTCCCGCGCATCACAGACTAACTAAAGAATGAATAATTGTGTCCATGTTATCTAACTTAGATCTTCAATAACTTACAATCAAACCTTTGACGTTTCCTCACCTCGAACAACCTGCAACAACATTGATAAATAATATCTTTTTATTCCTTTCCGTTTTCTTACCTTAAAATCCTTCAGAAGCTTTTCTTCAGGTGGCGTCCTTAAAAAAAAGTAAATTTATGAGACTATTATGAAACATGCCTGATTTATGGTGCTCATGAGGTTGACACTTTCCCGAAATTTCCCAAAACTTAGCAGTTTTGGTGTTGAAAGCGTGATTTTCTGATGTGGGAATAACTACATAATTTCTAAAAATTATGGAATGTGTGCTTATCAGGGACACTAAACCCATTTTTCCGTTCCCTGTTTTTTCACTTATGGTGAATCTCTACTTTGTTCGTCATTGACTATTGGCGGAAATCCTAGGAGATTGGGGTACGTAACCCCTCACGTTTTGACTGAAGGTAAAGGCTTACACAAAAAATCGCTTCTCCCCATACATCAGATTAATTTTTTTTTAAAAAATAGCGAAATATTAAGATTTTTATTATAACTTCTGATTATCATGTTGATAATCTTTGAACAGTGTAAACTAAACTTTTACTTAAATGATTTCCATAATGTTATGTCAGTGCGTTTCGCGTCCACACATTTATGTATCGTTGACGCATTAAAACATGTCAAGTTTTTTCAAAAGCCCCATGCAACTCCAACCACCGCTTATTTTCTCGGAAATATAGTTGTTGATAGCCATCTACCGGGAAAAGCCTGCGACAGTTTTAGCAGGGAAGGATAGCACAAATTTGGGACTACAGAAAGGAAACAGGAAGAAGGGAGGGCATTTTAATGTACTTGGATAACGTTTGTAATTCAAGATGAAGTTGAAACAACAATCTTCTATTTCCAACTTTAAGACTGAGGAACTTGCACAAATATTATATCTGAATGCATAACTTACACTTCTTATTGTTTACACATTTAAGCATCGTTTAGGATTTGGGTTTGCTTCTATGTAGGGTTGAGAGATATGGTTTATTTTTAGGGGGTCGGTAGACTGGGTGATCTTAAGTTAAATAATATTTTCAATACCTACTGCACTGCACTGCACTTCACTGGACAGCTGGAAGTCAACTTCCGTTGGGACTCAGTGGTACTTTACTCATTTTTTTTCTTCAAGGGAGCAGAACGGTTCTTACTTTTATTATTACCCAAAAGGATTTTACAGAAATATCTAGTAAAACTTTTGTATACTTGAACGCAACTGGTTGGAATGATTTTATTGAAGGGAGAAGAGGTTATTGTTGCATATCTGATTTCAAAAACAATCAATATGATAGGAATATAACTGATGCGGTAAGCATCCTAGCACGTATTACTCTGGATGGCTGTTATGTAAATAACAATCAATGACAGACAAGACTGTAATAATTTGTAGACTTTCATGAAATGTAAATATTGTAAATAATGAGTACAGTAGCTTAATAAAGACATGAAGGAACAAACAAAAGTGGAATTCTCAGTAAACAGTTTAAGAAAAGATTTTTCATAATTACAATCGTAATAGTAAATCTTGTGGTACTCACTTGGGGCTCTTCTGACTGCCCTGTGATGTGCTGGCAACTATGTGATTAAAATATAGATAAAAGGTAAGCTAGTTTATGTGGTTGCACATCTAAACTTTAAATCCTAAAAAATACTTACCTGTCAAATATCAGTGTTCTCTTCTAATTTATCACATGTTTCAAGTTTATTTTTCTACTTTCCACATACAAAAAGTTTGGCACATTATATTAATTGTATTATACATGTAATTGAAAATGAATAACAATTTACAGAAAATTGGCGTATCAAAAATGGAAGTAGATGAACCGGAAATAAATTTAAACTTTTCAGGTCTGGTCCCTTAAACAAATAAACAACAAAACAATACAAGAATCAGGCGAGTGTTCTGGAAGAAGGATAGAATAGAAAAGAATGAAAAGAAAAAGAAAAGCTGCGTCAATAGCTTAACTTGTTTGCTGTTCAGAAGGAAATGCTTTAACCTGTGTTTGAATATGTTTAGAGAAGGAGAACGTCTAACTTCTTATAGGTGTGATAGCTTGTGTTTTAGGTGTAAAAAGTCGTAGAAAGCTGAAGGAAGAAGTGAATGGTGGAATCTGTAAAGAAAAATTCCAAGCTGATACTTATACAAATCCTACAATGTGAGTGTTTTAAGTGTATGAAAAAAGGAGCAGAGTGTGATCTATAATTCACATAACATATATTACGGATAACACGCTTTTGAAACTTAAATAGATTACTGAGTAGGCAGGCATGCGTATTACCCCAAAGAAGAAGACTGTAGTTGAAATGGGGAGGCACAAGCGCATTATAAAGAGTAAAAAGTGCATCCCTGGGAAGAAATTCCTTTAGTCTATGGATTACACCGTTAGATTTAGAAACCTTTTTGCTGACATCAGAGATATGTATGTTCCTTTTCATCTATAATGATTCCTAAGAATTTTGTATGAGGTGAAGCAGTTATAAGATGACCATCGAGTAATGCAGTAATTTTGCTTGAATCAGTAACCTTATTATCGAAAATCATTAATTTGGTTTTCAAAATATTCAGAGATAATATGTTTGATCTTAGCCAGTTCGAGACGGAGAGAATTCACAAGTAACTTCAGCAAGAGCATCGCTTACATTCCTATTTTGGAGGAAGACAGTAGTATCTTCAGCAAATAAAATGAACTTAGATTTGAGGAAGACTTATAAATATCATTCACATAAATAATAAATAAGAGTGGCCCAAGTACGGAACCTTGTAGTACACCAATATTAGAGAATGTGTGATAAGAAAGGGAATTATTAAATTGAACATAATTGCATCGATCGTGAAGATAACATCGGAACCAGTTATGGGCAATACCTTGAACACCGTAACAAAACAGTTTACTCAAAAGAATTTGATGGTCAATGGTGTCAAAGGCCTTAGACAAGTCAATAAATATACCGGCTGTAGAAAGTCTGTTATCCAAACCCTCGGCAATTTTATCGATGAGGCTTAAAGCTACCATAAACGTAGAATGATCGTTGCGAAACCCATAATGGTGTTCATAAAGAATTTTATGTTTTACAATGAAGTTATAGAGCCTATCATACCCAAGGAGTTCAAAAATGTTTGAAATGGAAGGCAGAACAGAGACTGGTCTATAATTTGAGAAACGTTTCTGGTCACCAGATTTGAAGATTTGAACACTCCATTTAAGAAAGAGAGATCGATAATATGAGTAAGTGGAATTAGTATTGTATCAACCACATGTTTGAGAATATCATGCGATATAATATCATCACCAGGACTCTTGCCGTTTTTAATCTGGAGATAGAAAGTTTCACCTCATCAGTGTTTGTGGGAAAAAAACATAAAAGAATCAAGAACATTTGTTTTAATGTAGGTGAGAGGAGGAAACTTGCCCGCAGGTAGTTTATCAGCCAGATCTGATCCAATAGAGGAAAAATACTTTATATAATTATATATATACATATATATATATAATTATTTGCAATTTCGTCCTCATTTGAAATAATATCATTGTCACAGACAAAAGTCTTATTAGAGTCACTATTATGCTTTTTATGAAGAGTTTTGTTACAGACTTTCCAAAGCTGGGTAAGTTACCCTTGTGGTCTTCAATCAAATTACTGAAAAACATTTTCTTTGCCAAGTCTATTGCAGTTGTAAGAATATTTTTGTATTTAGTGTACTTAAGTTTGCGAATCGACGTGGAGCTTTGGATGTACCTAGAACATAGTTTGGTTTAACGTCTAACTGATTTGAAAATCCCAGAAGTAATACATGGAAATTTTTCATGATACTTGATCTTTTGATGGACGGACCTTGGTTTAAGGGCAACACTTATTGAAAGTCATTAACAAAATTTTTGAAAAATTCTTGTAAGCAGAAACAACATTTTTGATAATTTGTGACGAAAGATCAATCAACATTACTTAGTTCACCTTTCATATAACTGATGCTCCTACGACAAGTATTGTTCTTATAGATAGTTTGACTACTTGAAGTGTGTGCATACTTTAATAAAACAGAAAAAATAGGATAACGATCAGAAATATCGGTGACAATTACACCACATTTTGGTACATGGTTAGCAACATTAGTAAAAATATTATCAATCAGGGAAAACGTACTAGTAGTAACCCTGGTAGCTTATCAATCAACGGATTAAAAGAGAATAAAGACATCATGTTCAAAAACTCTTGTACGTTGTGTGATTCATGTTTCGTTAAAAGATTGATATTCCAGTCACCTGTAAGGAAAACATTCCTGTTTTGTTAATTTAATGCTTCTAAACAATTACTCATGCAATCGAGAAAATCATTCACTCGTTGCTCAGGTGGATGGTAAATAATCCCTACTATAGTATTTCTAGCTTTACTGTTTTCTACTTCCGCGAAAAGAGTTTCAGCACTGTCATTCATTGACTAAGATATGTCGTGATATTTCCATGTAAGTCACGTTTAATAAAGAGAGCAACACCTCCACCCCTTCTGTCACTTCTGTTTTTATATAAGAGATTGTAACCATCAATTTGAAAAGTGTCAAAAGGAGACAAATCAGTCAGCCAAGTTTCTATGATGGCAGTAAAAGTAAATTGATATTTTTCAATGGAGTTTAAAAAGCTGACAAATGAATTAAAGTTCTTAATGAGACTTCTGATATTAATATGAAGAATTTTGGTGTGCATTTCAGAAGAATGAAATTCAGTGCTAAAACTAGAATTAGTATACTACAAGCATCCACCAGCTGCTGGGTTAATACCACTCAGCTGATCATTTTCACTTATTACTGTGAAGGATTAAACAATGTAAATCTGTAATTTTCACAAAGAATTTGACTTAAGGTATAAATCGCATTTGGCGAACTATTATTGGTGAATAAACCGTCGAGACTCCATATTTTACAAAATAACGGACGAGGCGAAGCCGAGTCCGTTATTTTGCCAAATTTGGAATCGAGACGGTTTATGAGACAATAAT
>WURT03046633.1:0-14487 GCA_009936505.3 Holothuria glaberrima
CATTTTGCACAGTGTTTTCAAAGCAGCCACAGCAAGGCGACAGCGACCACAAAAATACTCTATTTTTGGGAAGATAGTCCCGCACCTGGACGAATTGTGCATGACATCTGATTTTTTATGTTTATTTTATGTATATGAGCTGCATTTGGAAGACTGAATGAAAGAGTGAAGGTGAGGTTTTGAAATATTTCTGCGTATGAGATTGTTCGTGACAGTATGTCGTCGCTCCGTTAGCCTATGTGTGGACATGCTAGCTATAGCTAGTGAGCTGGGGGAGTGTTTGGTGGGATGGGGGGGGGATTTACTGGCCAGTGCTCACTGCCCAGTCCCCATTTCTGTACTGCCCTGCCTCTCACGCTGTCAAATAGGCCTAAAAATATTTCATCACCAAGCTTTGTCCATCAATGCTCTTCCGTATGTTTTATATGCCTATAATACTCTTTCTCTGGTGACTGTATTTTAAAAGATGTGGTTGGAAGCTGAAAATCAGGCTATGTACAGTGGTCAGTGGCAAAGTAGTCTGACTTAGCCTAGGCCTAGGCCTAGTCAGGATAACCCGACATCAAGGGCATTTGGCCGTTCTTGCCTCGAGGTCAGGGTGCAAAGAGCTATTGAAGTGACTTCCGAACTAAGAAAACATGGAGGGCAAATCTGAATCAGGGATAAGAATGGTCATCTGATATGAATATCCATATCATTGCAAATTTTAAGCCATTGGGAAACGTGGATGAGAAACAACTTCTCTTGTTAACAAACAACACACTTTTCGCGTTATATCCAATCCTTACCAAGAAGTCTAGCACATGAAAGGATGATATATTTGCTCCATACCTGTCTGAAAGCCTCACGCCTACATCATCGTGGAGAAACATTGAAAAATGATGGGGATTTGTTTGTTCACTGCGACTCAAACTACAGGCGTTTGGAGGGTTATAAGGCACAACCGAAATTTGAACCGTAGGGGCAATTAGTGTTATGGCTATAGGCCAAAACTCCGAGAATACATGATTTTTACTTCAAATCGGAATCATATCGGAAATCCTTCCAATATGTTCTTCCTTGGCCCAAAACTATCAAGATTAAATAAAAAAAATGTCAAGATTATGATGCCTGGATTGAAAATAAGACGATTTTCTGACTCACTTTTTCCCTCCGATGTGTTCTTCTAAGAAAGGACGAACTAGGATTGAAGGATTGAACTAGTTAGCCTTGTACCAGTCGTTTCTTATTTCCGTTATATATTATGTGTACCGTGAGATCATGGCAATGAAATCATGAATTCTCGGGGTTTTTGCCTATAGCAGTAACATTAATTGCCCCTATGGTTCCAATTTCGGAAGGTCTAGGGTTCAAATTCTGGCCGGGTCATACCGAAGACTTAAAAAATGGAACCTTCTGCCATTGTGCTTGGTGCTCAGCATAAGCAATGGAGTAGGGAAAACAAGCCAGTGAGCCACAACTGGAAAAAACGCCGTGGCCGGCTTGACTTAAACCAATTGGTTAGAAACTGGGCCGTAAAACCTCATCTAACTAACTTACTCAAAATTTGGTTGTGCCCTATATACAAAGGCCTATCTGTGCTGAACATATACTTTGCGTACAAAATAGCACTTTGAACGCCAGTGATGCAGACCTTGTACGATGTCCGTCATAGTGGTTGAACGCTTCATGTGACTAATGGTGATAGAGCTTCTCATACATGTGTATATTTGAACACTAAGCTCTACCACCTCCATAGGGCATGAAAGACCAAATGAAGCATGCCTTCGAGGTCGGGTTACCCTGACTAGCCTAGGCCTAGCCAATTGTGTTTATTTGGTTCCTTAAAATTGTAGGCCTATCTAGGCATAGGGCTATAACAGTTAGTCCTCAGTAAAGAACTGTGTGTTCGTTTGCCTGCAGTATACTAACTACACACAGTCCGTACAGCGACCTATTGATGAAGTGGGATGATTGGCCAACTGTGTGTTGTTCAAAATTAACTTTCATCTCACAGCAAATTGGGGACCTAAAATCCTAATTTTAGTAGCCTAAAATAGTTAAAAGGCTTTTCATTTCTAAATACCACACAGTAACAAGAGTAGGCCTAGGCCTATTGTATTATTTAATAGTAAGGGCCCAGGGATCAGATTTCAGCAGTACTCAAGGGTTTGTTCACTTGACATTTTTTTAAAAGTTAGAATCACATAGTCGGTTCATGAAAGCAGTCCTACTAATGGCCACTGTGGCCCACCAATGACCACCGGGGACTGTAAAAATGACTGCCAGGGACTTAACAGTGACCGTTGGGGACAGTTGATGCCCACTGGGGACTGTAAAGTGACCGCTTGGGACTGTGAAGTGACTGCAGATTGTCCAGTCTTCAAATATTGTATTTTATCAATGTTTACAGTTTTTGACCCATGATGACCTCAAATGACCTCTGACCTCCACTGAAGACGAGGATGTCTTTCTCTCAACGTAATATTAAAGCCCAAGTATGAAGATGTTCAATCCAAGTGTCACAAAAACAGACACACACCTGCACTAACTCGCACACACATACACTTGCCAGCAATGTTTGCAATGTTGCATACAGTAGTTTCCTTTTGCCTTTCGGCTAGAAAATCAAAAAGTGAACTCTCTGTGGCAGAAAAATGGAACTTCTGATGACCTCAGGCTATTCCCAGCAGTGAAGAGAGGTTCCTGGCTGCAGCTGGTAAAAGGGGTTTCTGGCAGTCCTCAGCAGTCACTTTACAGTCCATGGTGGTCACTGGCGGTCATTAGTCATGGAAGCACACATGCAAACTGAAGACATGCTAAAACTTTAAAAAAATGCAGCAGACATAATTTTACAAGGACATTATGAGACAAAGGAAAATTCTCTCTGTTCTATGAAAGTGTTGCAACCACGCTCTAGTAAATTGCCAGTAATAGTTCATTGCCCTGTAGAGCTTAAAGAAAAATCCTGATGTTTTTTCTTATCTGAACTGAGAATTTGGAAGCGGATGCTAAGTATTAAAATCTGTTTTGAGGTTTTTCAAAGGAATGATGCTCCACAATGCTCAACCCATTACAGAGAATGTATTGCGGACTATCTGCATAATTGGTCACTGGAATTTAACCAACTATTTCAGTTCAACCCTCTTTCCTGTAAGATTATTGGTACTGTACCAAGGCTGCGCTCACTCCAAGGAAATCTAAGGAAATTACACGCACAACCACCACAAAATTCTGGCAATATTTCTGAATGTTACGTAGGGTGAACAAAATCTGGTCCTTCCATGCTACTGCAGATATTTTTGATCACTGAGGCAATCTTAATCAAAGTGCAGCACAATATTGTCCCTGCTCAATGATGAATCCCTCCAGTGCGGCAGGGGCTTTAACTGCCCACCTGAGCACAATTTACCTCACAGGTACCCTGGATGAAACCCCTTAGTGGAGAGATGCAATTGGAATAAACCATCTTGCCCACGGATAAACAACGTAATGATTCAGGCCAGATTTGAACCAGCAATCCATAGACCACAATTCTAACATTTTCTAACATTCTGACACAATTCAACATCTTAGCCAACTGGCCATCACCCTCTCTATGGAATGTGGAAATAGAGTATTCCCCCTCTATGGAATGTGGAAATAGAGTATTTTTATTTATTTGCAAACTGAAACTAAACTTTAATTTTACACTTAATGCCACAGGGTGGTCTCAATGTGGCTATTTAGGAGACATGTACATTTCTCACAGAATTGAAACAGAAAACTTTTTCATGTTATCAATTGCATGGTTTTATAAGAAAATCATGCATTGTGGGAGAGAGAGACAGGAAGCTAGAAATTTGAAGTTATATGATTTATCTCCCTATAGTATTTCATGTAAATCAGTTCCCTGTCTTAAAAATCCCACAGGGCATTGAAAAAACCTAGTCCATAGTCACTGAAGTTTGGGGTTAGAAGGAAAAATAAGTAAAAGGAAAGAACTGTGAAGATATTAGGTGGGACTTTTAATACTCTATAGGGATAACTTTTTATCTGGAAAATAGTTAACATTTTTCAAGAAATAACTTTCAAATGTAAACACCTTTGAGCATCAATATTGTAACTGTCCTTGAAATGAAGATTGAAAAGCATAGGATAACTTCAGGAATATTCTGTCAGTCTCTCCTGTATCTCTGTTTGCATATTCATCGTTCAATGATGAAAGTTAAAATAGAAAGCACTCTGTAAGATGGTCAATAATTGATGTGAATTATGTCAATTTAAACCCAGCTAAGTACTCGGCTTACTGTAGCTATCATGCATGGCTACAAAACATCTATGTCCTTTTTTGCTACTGTGTTTGAAAGGCTGTCACTCTGTCAGTTTGACCCTTATTTGACTGCCATTTGGTCAATGTGTTGTCCGAGTAAAGATTTTAATGATGGATTCATATGTGATAAATTTTAAGCAGACAGCCATGCAATTATTAGGGATTGCATGAGTTCAGATTTCCTGATTGGTGGTTGGCTGGGTGGAAACAAAAGATCCTGTTCTTCTTTGAGACTTACAGAACTAATTGAATTTTCCTTTTATCTTCCACAACTAAAAATACAAAATTCTCAAAAACCAAGTTGCATTTTCTTTCAAACAAGCTTGCATGGTGTGGTGTGTTTTACTTTTACAAATTGCCAAAGAGAAAACAAGAAGTGAGGTTATACTCTACTGTATCATCAGCAAAAAGTATGTAGGTTTAGCTGAGCTTGAGCAGCATTGCTGCTGTTGTCTTTGCATCTTTAGGGGCTCTCTAATCTCACACCAGACAGTAAATATTCTCCTTATTAAGTTTACTTCTAACCCCTCCTTCAATTTAGACCAAACCACCTATTCAGTACACCTCCAAGACAGAAATCTGCACTGAGTTTAAACTGCTCAAGGCAATATTGTTTAACAAGTGTGTGTGAGGTTAATTGAGAACACACTTCTTCTTGTCATTGTTGACTGACCAGAGTGGAGCTTACAGTATTGTTTGAATGATTGTCAATCAAAGTGCAGTAATTAAGTGTATTTAGAACTCCAGGGCTATTCCTAAATATGTTTGGGCAGGGAGTTGCTAACAGCCTCTGTTTTTCCTTTTTTTTTTTTTTGGGGGGGGGGGAATGTCATATCCCCTATAAGCACTGAGGAGTCAACTATTATTAGCTGTAAATCATTTTCATGGTATCAGATGGTTAAGTTGAATTGTTTGCATGGTAATGGCAGTAGCCTGCTCTTTAAGTCTAGCTTTCTTTTGCAATTTCAATTTAAGCTTTTATGTTGGCTATTATGCATATTCCAATATTCCAGCACACAAAAGAGTCTGCAGGATGTTACTCACAAAACAAGATTCAGATATTACATCAAGTACAAACCTTGTAAGTTTTGTAACTTACCATGTATTAATGCTGTATTATGACTCTCAGGATCTCACTGTGCAAAGAAATACTAAGGTTTAAGGGTTTAAACTATAAATGCTCTAGATCAAGTTAAATGGACCAACAAACAGATGAAACTGTGGCAACCAACCCACCTCTGTATGGAAAGTTATTGTCTAAAATAGCTGTTTGAAACATAATTACCATATTTTGGTCTTTTGTAGATCCTTGATGTCATGTCTTTTGAGACAAAACATTGCCATTAGAAGGTTGTCTTCAACTTCATCTAAATTACCGACAATATTTGAAGGTGAGACTAAACACATAATTCTGTAAGAGGGAATAAGTGCAGATGCAGAATGACATCAGCATTTTTTGGATGTGTGCTTGATAAGACAAAAGGAAGCCATGATTCGTTGTTGCACATTTGCTTGTTTGTTGGAGAAGGAAGATTGTAATAGGTTTTGTTTGTACAGTACATTATTAGTGTTACAAAGTGAATCCTGATAAGTGCTAATTCCAGTGGCAGATCCAGGATTTGGCAGAAGGGGGGGGGCCCATGTCATACTGATTTCTATAAAAGACTGATCGGGAGAGGGGTCTAAGAGGTTCCACCTAGGTATAGGAAGCTCTTCGAGACTGGGGGCTGAACCTTGTTTAGGATCACCGTTCTGGGGAGGGGTGTAAGGGCAGGGGTCCCCCTCCCTTTGGAAAATTTTTTGATATTTGAGGGGCTTAGATGCAATTTGGTGCATCATTTTGGAGAAGTTTTAAGGTAAATTAACTGCAAATTTTTGACATTTCTTATAGCAAAAGAGGTGAAGGACTAAGAAGCACTTTACAGAATACTTTTTTGTCGTAATTTGTGTATTAACAATCACAATCTATACTGATAATGGCTGTGTGGGAAGCACTTTGTGAATATTTTTGAAAAATGTACAAGAGCATATATGTGCTTTCAACCCAGGCATCTACATCATGCTACTAATTAGATTGAACGGATCCCATACTGATGCTTGGCCCCTACAGAGGTTGGCAAAGTACCTCAGTTTTCCAGAAAGTGTTCTGATCAGAATAGTTCCATGTATTAGCTTATTACCTTACGTAATAATGGTTGTGAAATGGAGTGCAAACCATACGTGACAAATGTGTGGGAAGGGCGCTGAAATTTTCATTACATAAGATTTCCATGATAAAACCTGCATTTAGTCTCTGAATTGAGACACTTTCAATTCCCCAACAAACCTGCATACGGTATGCCAATCGAAAAGCCAGTCTTTTACCTGGGATTATTGTAAACAGTTTTCAACCTTTTCAACTTTTGTATCTATTTGAGGATATTGATAATAAGAACAATACTGAGGCAAGGTTTGAAGCGCACGGAGCGCGCGAAAACTTTGGGAGTTTGCAAAGGATTTGCGAAAATTCTGATAGTGTGAGAACCATTTGTGAAAGAAAATGAATAGGAATAGGGCCTTGTACTGTTTATGAAGAAAAATTCAACATTTTTTGGAAGGGGGGGGCCTGGGCCTGCTGGGCCCCCCCCTTAATCCACCCCTGAATTCAGTGGCTGCCAGGGGCTTTGGATGGATCAGATTGGAGACAATTTATGGAGTGGCTGTCAGAGTATTGTACAATCTAATGAATCTATGAATCTTTTGAATAGTAGAATTATTTTCTTAAATCACCGTATACATTCTTTCACCCAGCCATTTTGTGATGCCTTAGTAGGCTACATGTAAAGTATGACAAGAAATCTTGTTGTGAAAAAACAAGGGTCCTATCATAGACACTTGTATGTTTTATGAATTAAATGTCTTAGGTGTGTCATTTCAGTGTTCAGTATAGATAAATTTGTACATAAGATAAGTTGTTACGCTGTTTTTCTTTACTTCATTATTTGTCTGTGAGCCTCAGCATAGCCAATAGAACAGTGACTAACAGGTTTTTTAAACAAAATTTTCTTTCCTTTCGTTTTGTAGTGAGAGAGAAAATCAAATCAATTGTATCAGCATCAGAGACGTGGAAGTGAGTATTGAGTCTGTGTTTTGAGATATGAAAACCGCATAAATTATATTCTTTCTCAGAAATTTGACAAAATCTCATGTTTCTTTTAATTATTTGCATATAGACCAGGCACTCAGAGATCAGAGGAGGAGAAGGGCACAGACACACCAATCAAACAGAGTGATTTAAGTGAAAGAACTATGAAAGACAGCTACAGTGAAGCAATCATTCCATTATCAGACCCTCTAGTCAGAGAAAAATACATCAACCAGTTTTCAAGTTTACGAATAGGAAGGTTATTGGAGGATCTAGATACTATGGGAGGTAAGTTTGAGAAGCACTAACAATTGCAATTTTTCACATTTTTAATGATTTCCATTTTTGATTCTGAATAAGATGAAGTCTTATTTGATTTATATTGTTTATCACTATTGTCAATAGTCACTTAAACTTACTTTGCTTGGTGATTTATAATTCCAAGTGAAATTAAGTGACCTATTTATATGATGTGATGGAAGTACTTAACACCTCTGGGTTAATTGAGATATCCTACACATTCTTATGAAAAGAAATACTGCAGGGGAAGAATATAAACAGTAAACATACATAATACAAAATGAAGGTAGCCTGGATTTGAAAAAAAAAAATTAAAATGGTTTGTCTTCTCTGTTTTTTCATCAGTTTTCATCTCATACAAACACAACATGCCAGATCCAAATCAGAAGACATCACCACTAACCATTGTAACTGGATTAGTGGACAGGTTGGGTAAGGACAGACTTGAATTAATAGACAGGGTAGGATTAGATTAGTGGACAGGCTAGGTTAGATGCAGTTTTACGGCTCAGTTTGTAACCAATTGGTTTAAGTCGGGCCGGCCACGGCCTTTTTTCCAGTTGTGGCTCACAAGCTTATTTTCCCTACTCCATTGCTTATGCTGAACACCAAGCACAATGGCCCAGTCCGCCTTTTACCTAGCCTGTCCACTAACCACTGCATGTTCAAGTGGCCAGAGCATCCGACTTGCAGCTGGAAGGTCGAGGGTTTGAATCCTGGTTGGGTCATACCAAAGACTTTAAAAATGAAACCTACTGCCATTGTGCTTGGTGTTCAGCATAAGCAGTGGAGTAGGGAAAACAAGCCAGTGATCCACAACTGGAAAAAAGGCCATGGCCTGCCCGACTTAAACCAATTGGTTAGAAACTGAGCTGTAAAACCTCAGCTAACTAACCAAATCTAACCCACAGCATCTCCCTCCATCTACCTGTCACAGGGCTGTGAAAGTTTGAAAATCATGATTAGATGTGCTTCACAAGTGGAAGTGTTCACTTGATCAAGTTGACTGTAGACAGTAATTAGTGATGCCCTGAGGAGAATCAAGTTTAAATTCCACTGTGGTTATGTGTGTTTTAGAGAGTCAAAGTATGGAAGCAGTTTTAGAAGTTTTCTGTACATAAGCAACATAAGTTTGGGAAGAATGAAGAATCTGGTCAACTTAGAGCATAAAGTCTGAATGCATTGTTTATTCAAATGTGGAACAAATTACAAAATAAAGCAATTTTTACTTTTATAGGCTTCTAATAGTATGTTCTTTCTTTCCAGTATGTGTCTCCTATTTCCTTTTTGACAATTTGTCTTAGATCTTTTTACCAAGGTGGTTGGAATTGAGAATGACTTAAAACTTACTGGAAATGTTACTTGGGTTGGTACATCATCTTTAGAGGTTGCTATGACTGTCCATAGGGTAAGTGGTCAGTAGCATCAAATTAGAAAGTACAGACTTCCATCTGTTTGAAATATATGTCAGTTTTGTAGATATATCATACTGAAGTTCTCATGGTTACTTTTACATATTTATTGATCCTTAAATATGCCTGCTTCACAGTCCTGAAAATGTGGATAAGAATCTCCTGCAAGTTTGGAAGATGAATAAATACTGCTAATAGTATGAAGAAATTTGTCTTTGTTTTGCAGCAGAGATAAAGAAGTAATGTTGGGGGTTAGATAATATGCCATAAAGATGACAAGTCTTTTCATGATGTAGGGCGGAGTTGACTTGGTGGTTGAGTGTAATGCCTTGCATTCTCAAGGTCCCCAGATCAAATACAGATGAAACCACTTCAAAATATCTGTGGAAATTTGCTTGTTATGCATAGCCTTTTTCAATTATGTAAAGGGAAATTAAATTGTTGAATTGAAATTGGGTATCTGTTTATCCATGTCAGGGAGTTGTCTTAGCCAGGAAGCTGTCCAGTGCAAGAAATAGTCAACATTTTTCATTCAGCTGTTGAGCAGTGGTGCAGAGCTAAGATCTTGCACCCCTCCCAGGTATTGGAAAAGTGGCTGAAGAGTGGAGATACACTTATTTCCATTGGAAAGGGACATTAAAATAGTGGTCTCATGAGTAAATTTGGGATCAAGTTTTAACATACTTGCTGTGTTACCCTCTGAACACTTGTGGAAAGGGAAGGCAAATTTTGCCTGTGTTCATCCACAGTCAACATGTTATATTAAGGGTCCTGGATGAGCTCACCCTTGAAACATTAAACTTGAAGCCCAAACCACTTCTGGCCTTGAAGGGCAATAATTTTACAATGGGAATAAGCAACCATGTAAGTGATAACATGTAGAGACATATGGGTTACAACTTTATGTCAGATTACTATTAGCTGAAATTTGGAAGCTTTACAGATTCAAAGTTCAGATTACATGGGAATACTACAGATTGCTGTAGGACAAAAATCTATTGTACTATAACCCAACAGTGCTTCCTACATCTCAATTGACTAGCCCTTCACTGTGTTAAATCCTACTGTCTTTATCCTCTTAGCCATACTGTGGGTAATAATGAACACTAATTGGCTGAAAGAGATGCATGCCTTATGTTTCACGTCACTGTCAAGTTGGTACCGAACAGAAGCAGTTTTGGCCAAGATTTTTTTCTTCTAAAAATCTATGTAAAAATTCTCCATGTTTTCCTTCCAGATGAACAATGGCAGTGAGGAGGAGATCATTACCACAACATTTGTTAATGTCGCTAGAAATTCAGAAAACAAAAAGTTAGTTACATTTATTGAAATACTTCAGAAATTGTTTGAATTTGTAAAGCTTAAATAAAAGTTAACTACAACGAAAAGAAAAATTTGTAAATAGTGTGAAAATAAAAACATACACATGTAACTGAAAACAGTAACTAGATAAGAAGATACACACACACATTCAAAATTAAATAGAATGAAATATACAAGTAAAGAAAAGTGTCTTGCTACGATATACGAAGCAAAGGTTACAGAGGATCTGTGAGCAAGCCATAGACAATTATTCAGTCAAGTTGCAATGTATTAAACATACTGTATATCCTATACTTTCTTGCTATAGTATTGTACAACATCGCTTGCCATTGAATGGAATCACAAATTATCATAATAACCTGAACTTTTATTTACTTGATAATGATCTCTCAGAGCTGCTGTCTGCCATCCCCTTAAGGCTACAACACCTTTGGAAGAATCACTTATAACAGAAGGGGAACAAAAGAAGTTACTACGGCAACAACGTTCAAGAGATTCCCTTCTTAAGAATGCTCCCACAGCATATGAAAGGGAACTTGTACATAGCATATTTGTAGATACTTTAGAACCAGGGTAAGAAGAATGAATTATTTTAAGAAGAATTTTCAAAATTTTTAAAAAGGAGACAAGTGAGATATATTAGTTCGTGCATTGTTGCATTCCCCACTCCAGAGTTTGTTATTGGTTGTACTGCTACAGTTAGCACTTTATGAGATCCCATTTGTTAAAATCTAGAAAGATCTCTCTGTTTTATCTTTGTCAAAGTAGAAAGATTTTTTTTTTTTGAATGGAAGGTGTTATTGTAATATTTTACTGAAAATGTAATACCACAGAATGTATTATTGTCATTTGTGTAATCATCGTTGTCATGTGCGTGCATGTGTTATTTACATATCATCTGATTGGTGTCATTTTGTGCATTGGTTTATTAGGCGGGGACTTGGGGCTTTGTGCCGCTCCCACTTAATTTTTGCAAAAACCTCAAAATTTGGGCAGAATCTTTAGCAATTCTGTGAAATTCCTTTAAATAGGCTTAGAGGTTTGGGCGAAAAAAATAGTGCCTTTCAAATCCAAATGGTCTCCTATGCTTTTTTTTGTAGCATTCATCTTGCCACCTAAGTGTAACAATGCATCTTCAAATGATAGCAGGCAGTGAAGCTATCATTGTGTTTTAAGACTTCAACAGCTAATCCATATCATCATGTTCTGAATAAACCTGGTCCATAAATTAAGAACACTATTGTCTTCATTACTATGTCTAAACTTGGTAATGTAGCAAAGGTCACACAGGAGACTGCACAAGACAGAGTTACATGCCAGAAGACTGAAATGCTACTTTAATGTTTAAATGTCTTCCTACTTAATATTTATGAAAGTATAGAAAAACATTAAATTCTGATGAGATTTTGAAAATTTAGCTGAAACATTAAAATGTCATCTCACTGAAGCAGATGTTGTATACTGTTTGAAGGCCTTTTTTTACATTTCAGTACTGAAAACATTGCCAGGCATGTTTCTCAATTACAAACTTCTTTCATGGGGAACTTAAGTCATAATTTCTGTGTCAATATTTGACACCAATAATATTGGGGGTAAATATCTACCATTGCATTGATACCTTACTGTAAGGTAAAATTTTCTCTAGCTTTTAAAAGCTATGTACCTGATGTTTCCTTTTCCTGCCAGTGTTTCTTCATTCTCTGTGCGAAGAATGCCCCCAAACTCTGTCTGGATGGATTCAACCAAACTAAAGAATGCTCTCCTATGTTTTCCACAGGTTAGTAACAACCACATTGTTGGTAGATATTCTGATGAGATGGTAATCATGGTATACTAGTTTTTAGGCTAGGATATACACTGTCAAGTTCTTATCACTGCATGAGTATGACGAACTCTTAGTAATGTGTCAAATGTAGAACTGCCGTTGCAAGGAGAAGGCAGTGAGAGTGAAAGCTGTTGTTACTTTCACTTTTTAAGAGGACAACTGATATAGCTAAGGCTAAAAATCTTTCCCAAGGATAAATCCTGTCAAGTTCTTATCACTCTGTGAGTATGAAATTGACAGGGTATATCCTGTCAGGAATAGTATATAAAAAAAGGATGGTTGAGGGAATTCATTTTCAGCTAAGTTTTGAACAAGTTTTGTCATGATGAGAGAAAGAAACCTTTTGTTGCTGGTGGAGGTCAAAGGTCATTTGAGGTCACCAGAGGTCAAAAGCAGAAAACCTTGTAAATGGCTTGTAAACAAGGTATCTCAAGATAGGAATGACCAATACTTCTCATATATGGTATATTGATTTGTCATGTTGAGCAGAAGAACTCTTGTTTTTGGTAGAGGTCAAAGGGTCATTTGAGGTCACCAGAGGTAAAAAGCCGACAACATTGTAAACATGATATCTCAAGATAGCAATGACTGACACTTATCATAATTAGTATGTAGATGTGTCATGTTAAGAGAAAGAACCGTATTGATTTTGGTGGTCAAAGGTCATTTGAGGTCTCTGAAGGTCAAAGTCCGAAAACCTTCTAAATGTAAACAATATCTTGGCATGGGGGCGAGTTGGCATGGTGCTGAATTGTCATAGCGGCGAGTTGGTATAGGGCAAGTTAGCATGGGGGCGAGTTGGCATCATGGAGCAAGTTGGCATCATGGGGGAGAGTTGGCATCATGGGGGCGAGTTGGCATCATGGGGCGAGTTGGCATCATGGGGACAAGTTGGCATCATGGGGACAAGTTGGCATTATGGGGATGAGTTGGCATCATGTTGGTATGGTGGGCGAGTTAGCATGGAGGCGAGTTGGCATGGTGCTGAGTTTTCATAGGGGTGAGTTGGCGTGGGGGCGAGTTGGCATGGGGCGAGTTGGCATGGGACGAGTTGGCATGGTGCTGAGTTGTCATAGGGGCGAGTCGGTATAGGGCGAGTTGGCATCGGGGGAGTTGGTATGGGGCGAGTTGATATGGTGCTGAGTAGTGTCATGGGGCCGAGTTGTCATGGGGGCGAGTTGGTATAGGGCGAGTTGGCATGGGGGTAAGTTGGCATAGGACTGAGTTGGTATAGGGGTCGAGTTGGCATCTGGCTGAGTTGGCATGCATGTAGGCTCACTTGTTCCAGGGATCTCACAGTTTCAAGAAAAATTCTAAAGAAGATATCAGTACAAAGGAATAAAAGAATTTCTGGAAACAAAAAGTAGTTCACATGTTGAGTGAATGTATTGTGTATGTTTGGCTCTTGTCAATTTCCAAACCACAGTTTACAAAACATATTTTACAAAGGCAAGGAATCACTAAGCCTTTTGGCTTTCTGGTGTTTTCAAGTTTAATTAAAAAATATGTGTATCTTTTGTAATTTGTGATAAGATAGCATGAATTACACCTTGAGCGAATAGTTACATGTAAAGGTAGTAGATTCCCAGGTTGAGTCATACCAAAGACTTTAAAAATGGAACCTTCTGCCGTTGTGCGTGATGCTCTGCATAGGCAATGGAGTAAGGGAAAACAAGCCAGTGAGCCACAACTGGAAAAAAGGCCTTGGCTGGATTGACTTGACCAATTGGTTGGAAGCTGGGCCATTAAACCTCATCTAACTAACTGTATAGGTAGTAAAATGCCTATCAATATTTTAAATGGGGACAGCTCTCTATTCCGACGTCTCTGTGTGTTCCGATGTCTCTATGTTCGGACAACTCTCCGTTAGGGTTAATGTTAGGCTGGAGGGTTAGGCTATAGGGTTAGCTTAGGGTTACGTTTGCCTAATGAAATCAGAACATCGAGACATTGAAACATAGAAGTGTCCTGTGTGCAAACAGTCACTAGCAAAACTGAAATCAATGCACAGCCTTTGTGAAGTAGCTCCATGCTTTGGCCAATACTGGTCACTGCTTTGCTTTATTGGTTTACGATGTTAAGAGAAACCTATGCATTCATGATGGTGTGTGTGTATGTTTGTGTGTGTGCACATGTGTGTGTATGGACCCAACATTTCAGACAAGGTGAGGACATTTTCCATTCAAGATGAGGTCCTCAGGTGTCAGAACAA
>WURT03046644.1:0-14487 GCA_009936505.3 Holothuria glaberrima
AAGCTTCCTGCCTTGAGATATCGTGTTTACAAGGTTTTTGGCTTTTGACCTCTGGTGACCTCAAATGACCTTTGACCGCCACCAAAAACAACAGGGTTCTCCCTCTCAACATAAAAAGTCTATATAATAATGCAAAAAAGTCTTACATATGAATACATTAAACTTAAGCTGGATTTCGTACACAGAATAAGGCGATATAGTTCTCAAGTTTTAAGCCAGACTCTTGAAAAGGTTCAGCAAATATCGGTGGAATCTAGTACTTACAGAAGGTGTCACAGTGAATGAATTACGGTTGTAACAAGGATTATGATAAATTGATGCAGCGTAGCCTAAGCAACACTTCATTACACACATAGACCTAGGAATAATTTTAACTGAACACATTTTAGTCACGTTTAAGTGAAGAATAAAGTTTTCTTTCCAGCATACACGCATCTGTAAACAGTAAACATTGGGGAATGATTCTCTTGGCCATCCCCCTAGTTAAATTTTGGGTGATATATCCCCCATTCCTCCATTCTACCTGCCTTGAGATATGATGTTTGCAAGTTTATGGCCTCTGGTCACTTCACAGGACATCTGACCTCTACCAAAAAAGTAAGTTCAATTTAATTCTTTCTCTTGATTGAATAAATTCAAGTAATAAATGTGGAATCTATCCATTATTCCTATCTTGAAATATAATGCTTACAAGCTAACCTTCACAAACACACGCACGCAACATTCTTTAGATTCCTTTTTCCCAGTGAAACGATGTTACTATGGTACTGAAATAACTCTGAAAGGTAAACTGAAGATAGTTGTTCGATTGGGTGTTGTAAAGTAAAGCCATGTAGCTACTACCCAAATAATAACTTCAAGGTTAAACCAAGTACGCCACTAAGCACAGCAGTTGTAATGATTATTGAAATGATCAATCAGTGAAAGGCACACCATACCAGAAGCAACACAATTACTACTGGTAGGGAAGATTAAATTATCAGTATTGAAATATCCGTATGATTAACGGAATTCATCCAGTCTCTGAAAAAAAATTCATTCATACGATCGCTCGTTTATTTGTTTATTGGTTCATTCGTTAATAAATTCATGTTCAACAAGCATGTCATATGACACTTTCTTACTATAAGACAGTAACAGGTCCATAATAACAAAGTGACAGACGCTTTCTCAAGTCTTTTATCTCAAAGTTTTCAATTTATTTCACGTTTTGAAATTTATCCTTAAGAATCTTAGAACCACTAGTATGCATACGGAGTGATAAAGAATGTTTTATCCTTAAATTATTAATAAAATCATTTTTAGTATTGAAATGACCATACGAAATTTAAAGTATGTAACGACTTTCCATGCTAAGTGATATGAAAAATCATTACCCTACCCAACGTTAGTACTCGGTATGCATCGTTGTTTCTCTTTACTTAATCAGGTTTGCAACTCCAAACAAATCGATAATAATACTCTGTAAGTTCTAGAAGTACTCGGTTGGGGGATTTGAGAGGACTTGGAAAACAGAAGTATCAGATAACTAACTTTACAAACTTTAACAGTGATCTTTCATTCAGGGAGTTCTTCAACAACTACTTGATTCATTTTACTGATTCCGTTACTTGTTAGGTTCTTTTTCCTGTTTTTTTTTTTTTTTTATCTAGCGTTAAATCTTAGGAGAATACACCAAGCTGTTAAAACACTGCAAATAAAGTAGACATTGGGAATTAAAGAGATGGAAATAAGTAAGAGATTTATTAAGGCATTCTCATCAGCTATAAAAAGATTCGTAGTCAAAGGGGACAAGAGGTGGCGTGGCGCCCCCTCCCCTGAAAAGGTTTGAATCCACCTAGAAAAGTAAAACTTACTACTGTCTTAACAAATCTTAGTGTACCTCTCCCAACAAACAATATTTGCCCATTGAAAGTTGTCTCGCCCTTTCAATACCTTGTCTAGCAACGGGTCTGGAAGTAAAATATTTAAAATAAACGCACTGGAGAAATCCACGAACAGCATGTGGGTCACCAACGTAATGGCGACTTACTTCCCAAATTGATTAAAATTGTTTTTTCATTGAATTTCAGCTGATTAAACAACTCCAGCACTCTTTCTTGAGAACTGTTATTGTGTAAGAAAGAAATCGCGAGTGCTTTCCTGGTACCGGCATCAGGCTGGAAGCGAGGCGGTAATTTGTGATCATCCGCATGGCACTAAGCGTTAGGTAGATGCAGACACGTAGTCTAGAAATTTTATTCTCTTTAGTTACCTAACAAAACATCTGAGGCGCAGACTAATACTTTCCCTTGACTATACACCTGAGTAGTTAGAAATCAGTGATCTACAGTAGCCTACATGTGAAGCGTAGACAGAGAGTAGAGTACAGGTCCTGAATTCGAACCTTATGGAGCACCAAATTTCAGATAAAATGTCCTGGACAATCACTAATGGATTGAAACCAGTATCGGTTGAGTATATCCCTTGAAGATATGAAGAGTAGAAACGTCGTGCGATTCATAAGCTCTCAGTGGTATGCTATCGTCGATAGTGCCAGCCGAAGTTCTGAAATGTAGCAACAAGAAGAGTATCAGTTGCTTTCCGAACAAAGGAGAATATCATATATGACCTTAAGTAAGGTTGGTTTTGTTCTATGAATCTGTGTAAATGATGAGTGGTTTACACAGAAGCCACAAATGATTTAATAATATTAGAGTAATACCAATCAGAGTCTGTCTTAAGCTTAACGTTTTTTTTTTTTTCATCCATTGCAGTTGTGCAGTTACTGAGTTAAAATATATACTGTAATAATTATAACTGATCAGCAAATTCTAACGGTCAGAGCATAAACAATTTCTTATAAAAACCTATACTATTGCGTAAGTACAAAAATATAAAATGTAAATCGCACGTTGTTGTGAAGGAGTGAGTCTTAAAACCATTGACTTTGGTGTGGTTCTTCCCAAACTGGATCTCAGATTTATTTTACACAAACCTTGAACATTAAGAGGATAGGATGTCTTTCTGTCCTACAAAACCCCACTTGTGGAATTCGCGACCTCTGTGATCGAATAGAAAAACAGCAAAGAAAGGATACTCGTAATGTTGTGTTCAAAGATTCCTCTGAAGGAGGTGAATTTGCAAACAACGTCACTTGTCCTCTACAGGAATAGTACATGTCTAATATCGAAAGACTTAAATGTAGAAGGTGATAATGTAGCAATGCCAAGTTGTTACACCCGTGTACAAGTTGAGAGTTGTTAGCAGCTTATATGTTAAACTCTTATTGGGTGGAATTATTTTGTTGTTGTACTAGTCGAAATTTCTTTCCATTGTCTGCGAAGTTATTTACCTTTACAATGTTTTCTTCCGTTAAGATCCCTGATCTACAAGGGAGGAGATAAGCCAAACAATATTATCGAAACGCAATATTAAAAAGCATAGTTTTCACAGAGATTTCACTTTTTTACATTAAAACAACCAGCCAACAAAAGTACCCTTGTCTTAACGAGTTTTTAATCAACCTTTGTACAAAATTATTTTTAACCTTATTCTCGGCATAGTGAAAGACGAAGGCGAAACTATTTATTACCCTTCTAAAAGTACCATGACCATTTTTTTTTCATTAAGAGCATTACGTGATGAAAGTGACTAAAATTCTTATTTTATTTTAGGCCATGCAAGGCCTAGAAATTATCTCCAGAGATTGTCATTCAATGTTATCCGTAGTTGTGGAAGGCACACTCAAAGGACAATAACAGAAGAAAAAACTTGATCAAACAATTTGTTTGATAGCAGACTGTAGACATTAAGTCTGTTCGTGTGGTCAGAGTCGTCGATTTGATTTTAGAAGTAGGGGACATATGGCCTAAAACTTCTCTCCTATCCTGTTGAGGAGTCTAAGAGGAGGGGGGTCAGATGCAAAATGGTGCCAAACGTTTCAATATTTGGGATTTCTATGAATATTGGGGTATAATTTATTGTCCAAAGAAAAAACTGCATGCAGGCTCAGCCAGGAGTGGTGCTTGGATTTGCCGACATGGGGACCAAGCGCCCTGACTGACGACCAACTACTTTAAGCCCTTAAATATGCAATGAGTTGCTGAAATGATGCCTAAACCGATATAAGGAGCACGAAACGCGCAGAAAAAATTGGGGTTGTATTGAAAAAGGTTTCATATTTTTGTTTCCATTAAGAAAAGTTGTAAAAGTTTCGGTTTTTACTAAGAAATAAAAAATTTAAAGGGGTGACTGCATGGTCTTTGTAGGGGAGTCGGCCTACACTCTTCATCTTACCCATTAAGACTCCCAGCTAAAATTGCAAACTGATTTTTGTTCCTTACAATAAGTGTTTGCCACGATGGTAAGGTTGAAGGAAGAATCTTCCAAAAGATAGGAAAAGGGGGTTAAAACTTCCCAATTTTCAATTTGAGTATTTCTTTAAAATCACGACTGCAATATTTGTGGAACCTTTAACGCTGAATAAATCCAATATGTTTGAAATGGCGGGCGTTACAGCTAGATAGGACTAAAGATGAAAGCGCAAGTAGCGCGCGAAAATGTTTTGTAGTTATAGAGAAAATTGTTACAGAACTTACTGCCTACGAACCTGATAAAGAGTGTCACGAAGTGATGTAAAACCTCTAAGTTAACGTGATAATATGTGTTAATGCATTCGTGGTTGCGTAGATGCCACGTTGGCTTAGTGAGCGGTAAGACATTGTTTGCGAGACCCAAGCAGGTGTGTTTCAATTCACACTATGAATTTCTGGGTTACGTAACTAAAGAAAGCGTGTAGCGTGGGCTTCCTCGTATATTCAGAACAGTCTATCAAGAGAGACGGTGCGCTGAGGTTGTCTAAGGTTTTGCGGCGCGGTTGATGTGACTTACGCCGTTGAGGGTGTGTATACCGGTGGAGGAGAAGTTAAGGCACCCCTGAGAGTGTATCCTTACTTATGGATTCCCACCGAAATGAACGTGAAATTCATGTCGCTCGACCGGTGCGGACCATGAGAGGTAAACCGATGGGACGCCTTATCACCGATCGTGATAGAAAGTTTTCTTCTGTTGAATACGGAGTGAAGAACCAGATTAAGGCAATATTGAATTTTTACTATTATGAGTTAGCTAACTGCCTTTCGGGTGGAGGTATTGGCATATAGTAGAACAAAATTGAGGCAATTTCATATGTTTGAGAGATGGGTGTGAATTATGATTTGTGGAAAGACGGTACTGTAACGTAAACAGAAAATAACATTTCAGTTGTCCCTATCTAAAACAAAAAGAGAAAAAAGGAAGAAAAGCAAAACTGGCAAAACAAGTGTACAGAAATGTGATGTATTACTTGGTTGATGTGTGTTTCACGTAGAAAGTGAAACACAATTGGGCAGGAGCGGTATTCTTCATGTTCTTGGAAATGAAAATTTGTAAATGTTACTTGAAGTTAAGCTTGACAGGCTACTATTAAAAGGGGAACCATTATACTTTACACAAATCTGGTTTTCCCGGTGGGAAGTTATCCTGATGACGGAATGATTGTGGCCTAACTAGATACCACCTAACCACAAACGAGCTCCACGAACAAGCTGTGACGAGCGAATATATTCATTCAGTTATAAAAGACGAGATCTTGAGTGCGAGTATGATTTCGAAACAAAATGAATGTTGATTTGAGACTGAGGTACTACTTTCTATATTCATTTATGAACTTGATTTTTGGTTCAGTGACTACGGGGAACCAGAGATAGTACAACCAGTCAAGTGAGATGAGCGAGGAATAAATTTAAGAATTTAAGTAATTTTTGAGGCCTCTTTTTCTATTTTTTTAATTTATGATTACTAACCCAAATGACTTTAAGTTAATACAAGAATCATAAGTTGAAAAATGTGTTTGTGTAATATTTGAAGTTGTTTTGGGAAAGCGCCACTCACCAAACAAAAATGTCACAGGGCGGGTGACCCTACAAGAAAATTTAGTCGTCACAAGACTTCTTTTAACCTTTGTACGTGTTCGTCAAAAGTAGTCGAAAATATCAGGACGTCATCAATATAGTTTACCACCGACTTCAAACCTTTTAACAATTTTCTCATCATTCGGGTAAATGTGGCCGTTGAATTTACCATTCCGAAAGGAAGGACCTTGAATTGAAATTGACCTTTGTCAGATATAAAGGCTGTTTTACATCTGTCTTTACTAGACACAGCAATTTGCCAGTAGCCTTTGGTTAGGTCTAACTTTGTAAACCATTTGGCATTGGCTATACGGGTGAGTAACTCATCAACATTTGGGATTGGCTCAGGGTCCACTATGGTAACCGTATTCAACTTTCGAAAGTCTATACAGAATCTATTGCTTCCATCCTGCTTTTTCACAATAACGATTGGTGACGCGTAAGTTGACTCAGAGGGCTCAATAATTCCCATTTGCAACATAATATCAATTTCACTCCTAATAGTTTCGCGCATCGCATAGGTCACCTGGTATACTTTCGATCGTACTGGCTCGGCAGTAGTCAAATGTACTGCATGTTCTACTAAGTATGTACGACCGGGTAGGTCAGTCAAAACATCACTAAATTGTGTCAAATTTAACCTTATGTTTTCAGTCTGTTTCTCATCCAACTGGTCACTCACATTAACTTCTTTGAATGTCTCCTTTTGTTCTATGGGTACTAGAAAGTCTTCTACCTGGATAAGTTTGTCCTCGTTATCATCCATTTCTATATCTATTTGATCTGCATGTACATGTTCCATATGTAATCCTTCATTTAAAATTTCCATCGTTTCTTCATCCTTCTCAGTGCTAGTACGGCTAATGTACTGATTGAGTAAGTTGGCATGAAAAACTTCTCTTTCCCGTAAACATTCACTCGGTAATCGTTTTTACCGACTTTACAAATTATGGAATAGGGTCCTTTCCACTGCATCGTCAATTTATTTGAGTCGGTCGGCAGCAAAATTATTACGTTGTCATCCTTTTTGTATCGTCTGTCTCTAGCTTTTGTGTCGTAGTATTTACGATACCGAGTTGCATTTTTTCTTAAGTTCGACTTCCAGTAGCGGTTTACATCTCCGTGAATTCCCAGCCAATAAAATGAAGTCAACACTCGATCAAGAGTCTTTTTGGTTTTTATATACCCGGCCATGGGGGAGTCGTGTGCTAAACGCAGAAAAATATCTCTGAACTCTTTTGGTACTACCAACTGATTGAAGATTTTGCCATTTTCAACATGCGGGGACCAGTATTCCCCGAACATGAGTCCCCTTTTTTAAGAACTTTATTTCATTCCCCTTTGGAGAAATCCTTACCTTAACCTCTTGAGACCACTTTCTGATATTCTCTAAGGTTCTGTCATTGTGCTGCCCCTTTAAAATGTCTTCTTCACTAGCTACCTTGGCTAATGTCTCTACAACTTTCAGAGGAGGGACTGGCTTATCCTTTCGTGCTGTCATAGCTCTCGTCTCTACTGCATAAGTTTCTTTCTTTTGGTCACGTGAGTTCTGCCAATTTTTGTCGGAATCCCAAGGATTCCTTACACCTTGAACATTGCCCAATACAAGATCATACAATGGTTTATTCATGAACAAAGCCTTTACTTTCCCACTATGTAATGGAGTGTCAACACATACTAGTGCTTCTGGGACATCCCTTACCGTGCCATAAACAGAACGCATTTACGAACATTGCCGGTAAGCTGTCCGTCTCCAGCCAGAGATCGCCCAATCACTACCGTGCTACACCCACTATCGCGAAGTACACTTACTTCCCTATCTCCTATAACACCTCTTATAACTGGAATTTTTTTCGCTTTCCGTTGCCGCAACGTTTATCGTTGGTATTTCGTGCCCGAAAAGCAATTTAACGGCGTTAGTATTTGGAGATACGATACCACATTCGTTTGTACAAATTCCTAAACATGCGTTTACCGTATGTTGTGGTTCCTCCTGCTTTGTTTCATTTGTCTCAACAGACTGACTTTGATTGTCTAACACTAAAGTAGCAGCTCGATTTGTTTTGGCTGTTTGACGGTACCTTTGCCTACAATTTCGGGCTAAGTGTCCTCTTTTCCCACAAACAAAACACTGAAGCGGATTTGCTGAGTTACTCACTCTTGAATTACTACCCGAATTTGGTCGATTAGGTCTACTATCCGAGTTTTGGTGTGCCTGATTTTTGTGCTTCCCGTTGTCAGATTTACTATTTCAACCCATCTATTCACGTATCCGTTCAATCTTCCCCGAACTGAGATTACGCTTCCTTGCTCTCTAATTTAGAATTTCGAATTTTTTCCCGGAAACCTTCTTCAGTGAGGTTATATCTGAGCAACAATGCTGCCTTTACTTTCTTGTAATCCTAAACATCACCCAGAGGCAAACGTGGATACGTTTCAAGGGCTTTTCCCGTTAAGTAATGCCCCTAAACTAATAGCCCATTCTGAATCTGGCCAACCTGCAGCCTTAGCTCAAAGCGTTGAATATATTCATCTAGATCATCTGTTGTTTCTGAAAAAGATTGCAATTTGGGTAGCCGTGGTTTCTGAGACACAACACTCCTAGGGCTCTGAGATCCTAATACACTTTGTTCTATAGCATTTTATTCTGCTATTTTGACATCCTGTTCTTTAAGTTCTTTTTCATGCTCCCTTTCTTTTCGCCTTTCTTCTCTATATGCATCCTCACTCTCACGATCCTTTTGGTCTTTCTCATTTGCAAAATCTAAAAGTTCTTTCCTAGTCAAACCTAGCTTCCGACCAATTTCAACATACTTCTGATATCGTTCCATCATTATTAAAATGGATAGCAATAATACATACAACCTAAACATGCACAGGTTTTTGAAGGTTTTGGGGTTGCTAATTCTCACCATTAATCGATTCATTCGTAACTGTGACCAATTTTTAGATAATTTCAAATACAGACTAATCACCCGCAGGTATTTTCCTGGCAGGGTGGCCAAAAATGTCACAGGGCGGGTGACCCTACAAGAAAATTTAGGTTTGGTGAGTGGCGCTTTCCCAAAACAACTTCAAAAATGACACAAACACATTTTTCAACTTACGATTCTTGAATTAACTTAAAGTCATTTGGGTTAGTAATCACAACAAAACCCTTTAACTGATATGGAGTGACAAGTCACCCCAAATTAGTTGTGTGTTTCAAAAAATTATAACTCCACAACCATGCATCTAAGAGACTTTGTTTTAGTATCAAACGAAAGCTTATACAGAGATCTGTTATATGATACTATTTTTATTGGGGTTTCTTTGCCTTGTTTTCTTTTAAATTTTAGTTGAATGTTTGTTATTGTTCAAAATTTTGTCAAAAATCGGCGCAAAGGGGCTTTTGCATTACAAAAATTTTTAGGCACTGAAAAAGAAAGGGCAATCATAGCTTCTATATGTCCTAGAATAACCCTAATACTCAAAAAACATGTCCTGAAAGTTATAGGAGGTGAGGTGAATCAATCTGGGAATTATGAGTAAAACTGTCAAAAAAAGGGGGGAAATTATGCAAATTTTGCCCAAAATGGCGTCAAATTTCAAAAAATCCTAGCTCCCTAACTCCACCACCTAAGCTCATTAGAAATCCTGTTCTTTACAAGTTTTTCCACATAGAAGTACTAATGAAAGTGGTATGCTGCCATCCATTTCCAGCCTAAATTTCAAAAAAGATTGGCTTCATGCTCTGTTGAACTTTACCCATTGAGCCCACATGTACACTGTACAAGCCTCTCTGCAATACTGTACAATGCATACACCCACATACTGTGCACTACTTATTGATTGTCAACCCCTCATCCACGGGGCTTCTGTGAACCAACGCGTGTTTTGAGGTCGCAACGGATAGTAAACAATGTCTGCATGCATTGGGCTGTGAGGTACAGGTCATGTTTATCATTTATTGTGTTTTATGTGCATGGGGCAGTAGAATTCAGTAGCACAGTTTCGGCAAATCTTCCGACAGCCCATATCTAGCTCAAAATAAGTCCGATTGGGACAAATTGCGTATCATTGAAGAAGAATTGAATGGAAAATGCAACAAAAAAAATCATAACTCCTCCCTTTCGTCAAAAAAAAGAAAATAAGAAAAACATAGGAATGACGTCATCCGCATAAATTTGCATATTAATGAGCAAAAATGACGTCATCGAAATCTACATATTCTTACCATTCATTTGATATTGAGGTCTTATTAGAAAATATTCTTCTAAATAAGGGTTACATTATGCCAAACTTTAATCAATGTATTTCTTTAAAATGCCACATGCCAACTATCAGTTAAAGGGTTTTAAAAAAAAGGAAAAGAGGCCTCAATAATTACTTAAATTCTTAAATTTATTCCCCGCTCATCTCACTTGACTGGTTGTACTATCTCTGGTTCCCCGTACTCACTGGACTAAAAATCAAGTTCATAAATGAATATAGAAACTAGTTCCTCAGTCTCAAATCAATGTTCATTTTGTTTCGAAATCATACTCGCACTCAAGATCTTGTCTTTTTATAACTGAATGAATATATTCGCTCGTCACAGCTTGTTCGTGGAGCTCTTTTGTGGTTAGGTGGTATCTAGTTAGGCCACAATCATCCCGTCATCAGGATACCTTCCTACCGGGAAAACCAGATTTGTGTAAAGTATAATGGTTCCCCTTCTAATCCCAGGAGAAAATTCCCATTGGATCCCATTGCAATGGGAATCAACATGGAATTTGGGCACTTTCAATGGAATTTAATGGGATCCAATTAAAATGGAATTTAATGGGATCAAATTGCAATGGAATTTAATGGGATCCCATTGCCATGGAATCCCATAGGTCCCATTACAATGGAATCCGATAGGTCCCATTGCAATGGGATCCCTTAAGGTCCCATTACAACGGAATCCTATAGGTACCAATGCAATGGGATCCCATAAGATCCCTTTACAATGGAATCCTATAGGTCCATTGCAATGGGATCTCATAAGGTCCCATTGCAAAGGGATCTTACTGTATGTGATGTGAACCCAACTTGTCCCATTTCAATGGGACCTACTCACATCCCATAAAGGCCGTAGTCCCATTGTTTGGATTCCATTAATAATGTACAGTAGGTACCTTGACTCCCTTTACTACAGGATCCCTTTGCTGCTATTAATGTATTTTACAAGTCCCTGTTGGCTAATGTTGTTTTTGTACTGGGTTAAGTAATATACCATTACATGAAAAAACTGAAAAATAATATCAAGTAACATCTGAAGAAATTGAATTTGCTTTTGCACAGTACAATAAAATTTATTAACTTCAAAATTTGTAGAGCGAGTTTGCTTTGAGATTAATTTCCATAAGAAGTTGGTCAAAATATCATGAATGAAATAATGGGAAAAGTTGCAACAGATAGTGTGTTCTACATTTAAAATGATAGGCCTACTATGCATGCAAAGAATAATTTAGTGTTCAAAATTTACATAGCAGCTTTTAGGCTGCTGGGTTTCTTTATCAAGAAATCATTGAATACCCTCTTGTTTTACATGTACAAAATCTGCTACACAGTACACAGTATATATTGCATTTTGCGATACCATGTGATATGTGATGTGATGCGATACCAGATAAATTATTCTCTGTGCATGTACAGTAACACTATAGCCTGCATAACCTCCAATGTGTCTAAACTTTCTATGATCCTTAAACATATTTAAATGTCTCCTGATGATTACAGGTTTTTTTGCAATCTTAGATACATGTAAAACAGATCACAGAGTCATTAAATGTCTACGATGCACACACAATAGTGAAAAATCAAAGACATTAAGACAGCTTGCTGTTAAATTGGAATATGCACAATTCTAACCGTAAAGTTCATAAACTGAAAGAATGAGAAGAAAACTTATAAGCACCAGCCATTTTACATGTTCCCCATTAGAAAACAAGATTTTGTCCAGGGTAAAAGATCATTTATTTTATGTTATGAGAAAATTTTGTCCATATTGAAAAAATAAATTGCATTTTTTTCCAATAATTAATATGTAATTTAAGCACTGTATTTCTATTTCCAATTAAAAACAAGGTTTGTCCATGGCAAAGAAAATAAATTTGTTCTGGCACCAGCCTTTTCACATTTTCCAAATCAAACACAAGATTTTGTCAATGACAGAGTACAGTATTCCCACAAATGGTTTAACTGTTTCCGCTAAAAGAATTATTAGCAGTTTTACAGTATCCAGTTTTACCTACACATTCCACAAGTTACATATGAATGGTTGACTACAGAGAGAAACATTCTGTTCGTTTGTTTTATTCTTCTGTCCTACATTGTCTATAGTACGTACTATGCAAAGGACATGACCAAAAAGGAATGGCAATTAGACTCTTCTCACCTTCATCCTCGTACATGCACTCTACGCTGTGTCTCAGAAACAATGCGGAACTGCAGTTTAACTGTTAAATTTTACAACTGCCTTAAAAGAAGTACTGCACAAAGGAGGCCAACATTTCTGTTGCAAGTTGGTGTAGTCCATGGCCATCTGTAAGGAATTTCTTATGCTGTGGCAGCTGAGCTTTCAATATGTTAGCTTCTCCTTAGTCTCTGTCTGCTTCACATCATTAACACTATTTCAATTAACTGAAGTTTTTCTAATCAGCCTAATCTAGAGACTCTCCAAACAATGAAATCGAAGGGTACAGGGTATGCAAACTTGTTAATGACTTGATTTCTGAATTTCAAGCATGAATTCAATAGTCAACCCGGCAAAATGTTATTTGAACGGAAGCACACCACTAAAGATCCCATTTGTATACAGTATCACCAATTTGCTCTCTCAGAAATCATGAGTAAGCAATCAAAGAACAATAACAGCACAATAGCACAAAATCAGTGAAAAGGCTCAGATTTACAGTATAGCGTCCCTGCGTCTTCCAAAATTGCTACAAAAATCAATCTGTTGGTACTGGTCATCACTTACTCCTCGAGCACTAAACAGTTGACTGTCTGGAATTTAACATAAATATGAATTATCCACGAAACTCCACCAAAAGCTGTGCACGGCTTCATAAGCACGCCATCCTGTAAATGAAATGAAAAAGTAATATTGAAAGCATTTATAGCCTAGTACTTAAAATACTGTGCATCTAACTTGGTAGCAGCAATTAGTAAGAAAGGCGACTGTGGCGGTGATAAGCCAAAAATTGGTGAAATATTGGCCGGAGTGTTAAAGGTACCTTCTAGCAACTCCGAATCCATAGAGTGATGTAATCTTGCACACTGAAATAAAATACTATAATGAACTTTTGACAACTCCCTAGTGTCACTAGACGTGACAAACTGATTCTAGGACAAAGATCATTTTAATTCTAATTTCTAAAGCTAATGGCTCCCACCAATGAGGGCCCCACAATCTGGATTCTACTCCTCGTCGGTTTGACCGTGCTCATTTTTAAGGACATGAAGAGTTCTAAAATGCCTGAGAAGTCCATGATGAAGGTCATAGTTATGTTACATTTTTTCAGAATTCGCTGATTTGATTGAAAATTGAACAACAAATGGTTACTTAGGTCTGTGAAATTCTCCATTGGCATGTGTTGTGACAGGGTAAATCTGTTATTTTCAGGGGTGCGCAACATTATGTACTGCACAACATTATGTATCACGATTAGCCTATAGGCCTTTACTTCTATACAGTACCTGTTGATGACATTGAAATGTTAAAAATTTATTGGCAATTTGTTTTTAACTGGAATATGGAAAATTCCATTGAAGGTATATGCCTACCTTTTATTTAGAAAGGGGCAATTAAGCAACAATTGGAAACTGCAAGAGCCAATCTCTATCTTACAATATAGGATGGGTAGATAATGGGCATTGGGGTAGGCCTAAGCTAGGCCTAGCCTAGTAATTGTTATATTCACCCCATTGTAGGCCTTGGCTAGTCTGCTTCTACAATCGCCAATTTACATCTTCGCTGCTCAACATTCAAACCCACCGTAGATTTTGAATATGATGCCAATGTTAGGAATTTGGAAGGCATTTGCTCAAAATTAACAGTTTTTCTTTCAAAAACCATTTATCATAACTACAGTAGACGCTAGACCTTCTGTCACAAGGGAGAACTAAGAATGGGTCACCATAGGCACCACTGTATAGTATACAGTGTACTGCACACATCACTGTACAGGCCCACAAACGTAAACTAGGCCTATGCCCTAGGCTAGGCCTAGGCTAGTGTTATTGCTGTGTCATTAAGCTTTGTCCTAACGACTGCAAAGGTCTTATCAATACCTAGGCAAATTTCCATTTTGGGGCTTATACGAGTGCAATAAACCTGGTTTACGAAGAAAAACTTGAAACAGAACTAACCATGATTCTGAAAGTTCTTCGAGGAAAAGGAAGTTGAAACTTATAGGTGTATGAAGAGGACTTCAGGCAGTAATAGCTTGAACAGTTTAACGGTCTTATTCAGAGGCAAATAAGGGTCTTGCAATCGACTCAAGAGTATAATGACAGGTAAACTAGATTTTTATATTTTTCTACG
>WURT03046655.1:0-12800 GCA_009936505.3 Holothuria glaberrima
GCACAATGGCTATGGAAAGACCTAAAGTAAGAGTCTTATTCTGGAATTAGTTGGGAACAGTAGGTTTACCGACTTCATTGTTTTCGTAAAAGGGATGTTTCTATATATTTGTCATCATTTACAATTGTAAGAGAAACATATCTAAAGCAATTGACTTGGATGTTACATTTCCATTTAGATATCGGGGAACTTGGTGTTTACCTGACACAAAATACTCTGAAGACACTTGTATACAAGATTGAAGACCCCTTGGGCCCTGATTGGGTCCAGATACAAGTAGGAGTCGGGCGCATTATCGGACCATTCCAAGTAAGTTGTGGCTAATATTCCATCTGGTTGGACCTGTTATTGGAATTGAGGGCCATTTGATTGTGCAGTCAGTGACCTGGAAGAATCGCATGTTCATGCTCATTGATATTTGATACTTTTGAACATAGAAAATAGTAATCACTGCATAATTATCATACGGTGCTAATCTTGAATGTACATAGATGAGTCAATATATTAAAACATTTGACATATTTGTATCATAAAATTAAGAACCATTGTGTTAACTGTTGATAAGTCATAATCTTTTAGTGATTAATCCTTATCCATTTGTCAGTCAGTAAATAGATAAAACTGAGTGTTTTGGAATTTAATTCTTGAGGTATTAACAACACATAATTATTTAAAAGACTTTATCTTAAAACTTTAAATGTTTTCTTGCGGTTTAAATCCCAAGTCATCATGTAACCTTAAACTGATGGGATGCTTTGCATTTTATATTAAATGTAGACTCAGTAATAACTTTGAGATTATATGATAAAAGTCTTTATAATTTGTCTTTTATGGTATTTCATATCAAACTTAAGTTCAGTATGAAGTTGTGGGATAATATCATACTAAATTCTTTTGTTATTCTTCTCTGTATTTCATATCAATCTTAGATTCAGTTTGAAGCTATCAGATCATTCAGTGTCCTGGGAGACATTGCTATCGATGACATAAGCCTCACAGGCTGCTCCTTCCCAGGTAAGTAACCATGTATTTAGTAATATCAGTAATGTCAATACTGATAGAAAGATGTGTGAATGCAGTGTCAGTTATAGATTCAGTTTGAAGCTGTGCGATCATTTAGTGTTCTAGGTGACATTGCTATTTATGACATGGAGCTCACAGGCTACTCCTTCCCAGGTATGTAATGAAGGATTTAGTAATTTCTGTTATCTCAGTAATGTTGGAAAGATGTTTGTATGCAATGTCAATTGTAAATTCAGTTTGAAGCTGTGAGATCATTCAGTGTTCTGGGTGACATTACTAATGATGACTTAAAGCTTACCTTCCCTGGTAAGTGATCAAGGGTTAGTAATATCAGTAATGTCAATAATGATAGAAAGATGTGTGAATGCAATGTTAGTTGTAGATTCAATTTGGAAGAATTTAGTAATATCAATAACATAGTTTTATCAATAACATAGTTCACATGTTCATTATTGTATTAATGATTAATGTCTGTACATGTAGAAATAACAATAGAACTACGGGTCAGCATTACATACCTGTCAACTCTCCCAGTTTTACCTGGAGACTCCCGGTTTTTTGACCAATCTCACGCCCTGAAACAGGACTCTCACGGTTTTTAGGCCTATTTCAAACCCAGTTGCTTGTATGCAAGGCTATACACTTAATTCCAAGCCTCCAGTTTTTCGCCAAATCTCCCGATTTTTCAGGTTAGAAAATTCAAATTCTCCCTGTTTCTGAGCAAGACAGGTTGACAGGTCTGGTATTGTATACTTAAGGATAGGAGTGAACCAGGATTGGGCTACACCTATACCATCAAAATCAAAACTATACTTAAATGGAATTATAATATTGTGTCTATCTGTCATTACTACCTTATACAAAACGACAGCTTTACGAAAGAGTGACCAAAGATTTATTGATCTCAGTGAATGTGAATAGTTATTGTGAATTACACTTCATTCATGTAGCTGTAGTGTTTCATAACTGCTGCATCTCATCAGCATACTGTCTATTAATGGTATCTGTTATAGGTAGTTTGGAAAACTTGATTTTACAAGGTGTACGAATGTAGGAGTCCCTAACATTACATTACATTCTTGTTAGACATAGGTCCAGATGAAATCAAACAATGAGGATTTTGTCCTTAATATTTCACTAAATTTATATCATACTTATTGGTAGAACCAGAGACAGTCTGTAGAGATGGTGAATTCCGATGTGGATCCAGAGCCTGCCTTGACCAATCACGTGTTTGCGATCTTACTGATGACTGCGGAGACAATACAGATGAAAGTGATTGTGGTAGGTGGTTCTTTCACAAATGACAAAATATTTCTCATACAGTGGTTCACAAAGTACATTGCTTGAATCAGCACTTGATGTATTTAGGTTCCAGGCAAACTTGGTGTAAGGTAATGAATGTTAAATAGATTAAAAATAAAATGAAAATGAATTTAGGAGAAATAAAACAAAGAAGCAGAAGGAACTTGTCTCAATAAAATTTTTAACCTTTGTTTTATGCATTTGGCCTAGTAGTGACTAAAAGACACATATTTGGCCTATTAGAAACTAAATTCCCACTATACTTAGAACTAAAAAATATGATAAAATCCAGGCTTAGTTTTTTAAAGAAACAGTGCATCAAAATAAACTGAAAATTTGTCATTTCTTTTGGCAGCTGGGTTTGTTTCTTGTTCCTTTGAATATGGTCTTTGCACCTGGCAACAACTAACCAATGATGAACTAGACTGGTCCTGGAACACAGGAAGCACCCCAACAGGCTATACTGGACCAGAGAGGGACCACACCACTGGATTAGCAACAGGTAGGCTTAACCTGAGTGGGTCATTAGGTTTAGCATACAAGTATCAGATAAACTTTATCATCATCATCAAGATGATAACTTGCTAACTTGTTAAATGTTTTACCTGAAGCCTAATACAGTCGCTTGTGCAGACTGAAGACGTAGGGACACAAAATACTATAGGTAGCAAACAAAACAGTAAAATATTACTGCCAGTGTGATATGGAGTCTATGACTGTCTTTATCTGGAAGTAATCTACATCCTGTATACAGAATAAATACAGCTTTATATATCTTAGTTGAGATGTTTGAAGTTCCTAGCTGGTTATTGATAAAATGCTTGTTTGTCACCATGTACCAGCATCCTAGGCCTTACCCATGGTATGTTGAGACGAAAATAGGTAACTAGCTTTATCCAGTTGAGATAAACTTCAAAAGTCAGACTGACATCATATGGTAGGTTAATTAATGTACCATTGTCATCAAATGGTATATGCAATTAGACAGCAACTAGGGCTGGAGGTTTCCAGTGATAAAACAGTCTAGATCGCCTGGCACATAAACAGTTGTATTCACTCAGGGCTTTTGGGGGCAATTTCTGTCATTATTACCTGGACTGCAGGGAACAGCTACAAAACACATTTAAAATGCACATCCCAGGTTCTCAAGTGGGATGCAGAAGATATGAGGAGCCAGAACAATTATAACATGAAAAATCTAGAGCATTCCCATTACACATTTCCTCATAGCCCAACTGCTAATTCACAAATGGTAGATGCAAAAGTGAAGTTACAATTATATGTTTTATGTGGAATTTTTGGTGTCTTAGAGCCTTTTGGGTGCTGAGCTTTCTCCTGTACTGGCAAGCTGCACATGTAGATACAGATACCTGATGAAAAATTGGTGTTTAAAGAATGCAGTTTACTACATCTAAGGTAACTAGGATGCCAAATTTTCTCCCCATACTAGTGACACACACATTGTATGGGAGGGATTGTGTTGGCCAATTTGCATAATAGAGTGCATTTTCCTGCTATCTAGTGCATTTGGAATTTCAAACGTTCACATGTCAGCCCCATAGTTGGTGAGGCTGAGGTTAGCTTTGATTTTGTATGTCACCCCATTGAAGAGTCCACAACCCAAATTAAGAATCTGAAGACTGGACACTGCCTGCTGTGCATGCACTTGTGTACCGTAGATCTGATAAGCGGGCTTTGCCCTTGAGAATAAATTCCTTTTAACCCGGCTATTTCTACAATGGTAACAGGGAGGATGAATAGTAGGTGAATTCAAGAAAATGTGACCTGTGGCTGAAAACATTTTAAAACCCCTGGTATCTGCATGCAGAGGTGTCCAGACAAAAGCTGGTACAGAGGGCAGGATTCACTAGACTGAAGATCCTAACTCTTAAAATAATCCTAACCCTAATTATAAGCCTAATCCAAACCACATTCCTATTTGAGGATAATCCTGAAGCTAATCTTAAACCTTATTCTGTAACTAACTTGAGTCCTAACCCTACTTCCAACCCTAAGTAGATTTTCCTCCAGATGAATCTTCAGTCTGCTGAACCATTGATCTAGTGAATCATCAGTCTAGTAAGCAGTCCCCAGTACAGTAACAATAAGTTAATTTGTGGTGAACATCCTGATTATAAAATAAATTCTTTTTTCTGGTGGTCTTGACCTCAATTGAACAAAATATGTTCACAACCTGAGTTTGTACAGCCTCAGTCTGTTGTGCTTTATTAGGTTTACAGAAAATTGAGAAAAATTCACATCCTCTGAAGGATGCTATGTACATTTATATAAAAGGGCCTATGAAATAACACTATTTTGTTATACCTGTCAGACTCTTATAGAATCTTATTAAAACCTTTTCTCATGTATTCCTTGATATAACTGGTTGTGGACTGGTTTGCATAGAACAACAAGTGTATTTTAAGTGCACAATCAAAGTAAACAAAGAATATGTGTTGTTGTTTTATCTTGATGATGTCAGGCATCAACATAGTTTTATCCCTGTTGAGGTTGGGACAGGGGAGGGGGAGGGGGAGTTTAAGGAGAACGGTCAAAACAATGAAAATATTGTAACAAGTGCAGTTCATACTTGATAGCACCATTGCCCATGATGAATTGACTGGCTCTGTTAAGAATAGTATCTATCAATGAATGCTTTATATTTGCAGGCCATTACTTGTACTTAGAGGCCAGCTCCCCAAGACAGATGGGTTACCGGGCCCGTCTAGGAAGCCCCAACTTCAGGGCCTCAGACAACAGCTGTGAGATGAGATTCTTTTATCATATGTTTGGGGATGATGTTGGCAGCCTGAATGTCTATAAAAGGAAGGTTATTAACGGACCACTGCAGCTGCTCTGGTCCCGTCAAGGAAACCTTGGTGATTTTTACGAAAGAGCAGATGTTGTCCTAGCAAACAATACTGATTATGATATTTTCCAGGTAAGATCTCTGATGATTGGTGGACAAGTCTGTGAACTCTGACACTAGAAAGGATGTCCCTGTCACCTTTAAGTAGCAGCATCCTTACACAGTGGGGGTAACAGTGCCCTTGTCAAAACAAAGTGACAGTGTCCCTGTCATGGTCATACATTTGTGTCCCTTTTGTGACTAAGCAACAGTGTCCCTGTCATGGCCAAGGAATAGTGTTCCTACCATGGTCAAGCAACAGTGTCCATTTCACAAAGCAACAGTGTCCTTGTCATGGCCAAGTGACAGTGTTCCTTACCATGGTCATGCAACAGTGTCCCTTTCATGACCAAGCAATAGTGGCCTTGTCATGGCCAAGTGACAGTGTTCCTACCATGGTCATGCAACAGTCTCCTCTTGTACTTAGAGGCTAGCTCTCCAAGACAGATGGGTTACCAGACCCATCATGACCAAGCAACAGTGTCCTTGCCATGGCCAAATAAGAGTGTCCCTGCTATGGTCATGCAACAGTGTCCCTTTTATGATCAAGCAACAGTGTCCTTGTCATGGCCAAGTGACAGTGTTCCTACCATGGTCATGCAACAGTGTCCATTTCATAAAGCAACAGTGTCCTTGTCATGGCCAAGTGACAGTGTTCCTTACCATGGTCATGCAACAGTGTCCCTTTCATGACCAAGCAATAGTGGCCTTGTCATGGCCAAGTGACAGTGTTCCTACCATGGTCATGCAACAGTCTCCTCTTGTACTTAGAGGCTAGCTCTCCAAGACAGATGGGTTACCAGACCCATCATGACCAAGCAACAGTGTCCTTGCCATGGCCAAATAAGAGTGTCCCTGCTATGGTCATGCAACAGTGTCCCTTTTATGATCAAGCAACAGTGTCCTTGTCATGGCCAAGTGACAGTGTTCCTACCATGGTCATGCAACAGTGTCCATTTCATAAAGCAACAGTGTCCTTGTCATGGCCAAGTGACAGTGTTCCTACCATGGCCATGCAACAGTGTCCCTTTTATGACTAAGCAATAGTGTCCTTGTCATGGTCAAGTGACAGTGTTCCTACCATGATCATGCAGTGTCTCCTCTTGTACTTAGAGGCTAGCTCTCCAAGACAGATAGGTTACTGGACCCATCATGACCAAGCAACAGTGTTCTTCCATGGCCAGATAAGAGTGTCCCTGCCATGGTCATGCAGCAGTGTCCCTTTTATGATCAAGCAACAGTGTCGTTGTCCTGGCCAAACAATAGTGTCCCTGCTATGTTTCATTCCATGTTGGAAATTTTGAGAAGTTTCATTCACTGTAGCCCAAAGAAAATGACAATGGGAAGGGGTTGGTACTAAAGATATTTGACATTATTTAATACATACTTTATTGTTAAGTAAATGAGCATCTTTTTAATGCATATTATAGGTTGAATTAACATACCTATATCAGTGGAGTCATATCCATGCGTTATGAAGATTTATTACTAGCGCAACCATTATAGTATTTGGCATTATTCAAATATTTAGCATTGCACAAACATACTGCAGTTATGATTTCATCTTCTCCAGATCATCATTGAAGCCACTGTTGGTGATGGTAACCTTGGAGACATTGCCATTGATGATATCACATTCACTGATTCTTGTCAACTGAGGAATGACACCCAGTTACCTGAGGTCACAACCCAACCCCCAGCCTCACAGATGACAACAATGCGTCCCTGCAGGGATGGGGATTTTGTCTGTAATAATGGCTTCTGTGTTGCTCTTGACAATAGATGTGATGGTACTCCAGACTGCTCAGACGGATCTGATGAAGATTACTGTGGTAAGATTCTTTGAGTTTTTTTTTTAAATCAGTTGTAATGTTTTATGTAATTATTCTATACAAAACATTATTTCTTGGAAAGTATTTATTTGAAACATGTTTCATACAGAAACCAATATCCACCAAATCACTGTTGATAATTCAGCTAAATCGAGGAACAAATGAGACTCAGAATTCAAGAAATTCAACCTTCTTAATGCATGGGGAATCAAGCATTTGTGGAACTGAATTTAATAGTTACAATGGAGATTTTACCCCACAGTATAGGCTTTTTTACCTATACTGAACTCTGAGTATCCACACACTGTCACAGTGTCCTCTCCCCTCAGAGTAAAACCTGATAACAGAAAGTAAGTCTTATTTACATTATCATCCAGCCTGAGCATTAGTCTAGCTATTAAGGAAAAATCTCATTAATTTTAAACATTTTGAGGAAACTTGTGTATGATGTCTGTATGCAGATGTGTGTATTTGTGTTTTGGAACTCTACATGTGTAAAGAAGAAGAAGAAATTTTCAGAGGATTAATGAAAGGTGATTGACCCTTGCCAGAAAGAGGAATGCTAATGAATAGAAAAATGTTTTTTTTTTTATTTCTTGGTTTTTTGGTTTTTTGGTGAAAATTATAGTTCACTTGTGATCACTTCAATACAGTTCAAAACCCATACCCCTAGTTAACTTAATACCTCAGCACACTGTATGACCTGCCAGAAAATGAGTTGCAAAACCTGTAACTGCATTTTTGTCTGGGGATATCAAGGGGGGTTTGCAGTGAAAGCCCAATTTCACTGTTCTGTCTGGCTTAATATTGGAGAATGCTGGGGAATTGCATGTGTCTTGCACAAAATCTATCATATTATCGATGTAGCTACTTTCTTGAAAACGTTTTTGTCAGCAATGTGCAGTGGTCAGGAACAATGCACTTCCTGTTTGTATTTGTTTCCATCAGGTAACTGTAACTTTGAAAGTGACCAGTGTGGCTGGCAAGTTGTCCCCACAGGTGTATATATCTGGCAACGCCAGCTGGCTAGAGATGCACCTTCCTCCATTGCTCCTTCAACTGACCACACCACCCTTGGTCCCAATGGCTACTACATGTATGTGGACCAATCACAGGGAACCTTTGGTTTGGCTGCACTCTTACAGAGTCCTCCAATCTTAGGAGATACAGGAACGAGGTAAGTTTTAGTTTACGATATGTTCCTTACTTCTGATGACTACTACATGTGCATGGCCCACTCACAGGGAACTTTTGGGTAAATGACTCTCTTATGGTAATGAGTAGAGGGAGGGGGGAGGGGTTAAAGGTAGGGGTGGATAAGGTTGGGAGAAGTGTAAGCTTGCACAAAATACACAACAGAATTATTCTAGTATATTAAACAATGGATTCCTGTGTAAATTCCTCCAGATAACTTACCATTGCTTAAAATCTGTACTTGTGCTCGTGGTAATGTCAAATCATTTTGTTTTACTTATGTTTTCCAAGATGTCAGATGGAATACTGGTATCATATGTATGGGGGTGAAGCAGGGTCACTGGTGGTAAGCGTCTATGAAAACCTGATACCCGTCTCATCAATGTCTCTTACTGGAAATCAAGGACAGCAGTGGAACCAAGGAGTACTGGACGTTGGAACAAGATCAGTCGGACAGTATTATGTAAGAACAAGAAAATCAAAGAGTGTGAAAATTACTTTTTGAGTTATTCTGTTGTTTTGCATATTATCATTTTAAGGACAATGTGACACCCTAGAAACAGTACAGTACGACAGTAGTAGCATTGATAGTATGGCACAAGTTGCAGGACAGTACAACATGTGAAGCACAACAGTATGAGACTAGATGCAGGGCACTATAACACTTGTAATATAACGGTAGGCGACTGTAGATGCAGGACAATATGGCAGTTGTTGCTTTGAAAGTGTGATATCTTACAAGCAGGACGGTAAGACACTGAAGTACAGGGTTCCATAGGTATGCATTGAATGTAACAAACAGTGAAGATTTGTTGATTCCTACAAAACATAATAAACATATCAAGCTCCATCTTCATAAAAAATGTTTCTAGTCCATTTTGTCTGTCTGTATTGTTTTTTTTTTCCTGCTAATTTCTTTTAAGATCCGTTTTGAAGCTACCCCTGGTGGTGGGTTTGGTGACCCTGACACTGTGGCTGATATTGCTATAGATGACATTGCCTTTGTTAACTGTGGATTATCATCAGGTAAGTGAATAGGCTTGGTCATTGTTATGCATAGTGGGTTGATTGATGCTGCAATGTTCCCATACATCATTGTTTTACAACCTGGGCATAAACCAGGCGTGCTTTTTTTGGGGGGAGGGGGGGGTGGGCTGGAGGGTCTTAGCACTCACCAGTTATTCCTAACCTCCAGAATTGTGCAAAATTTTATATAGGCTAGTAGTGGTGAAGACAGAGATATGCTCAGAAAATATTCCACTTCGCTCTTCCATTCACCAGGGTCAATGGCAACATAGCCTCCACCCCCCCCCCCAAAAAAAATTATGTCCCTACAACTGTGCCTGGCATAAACAGTACCAGATGTTAACTGTAAGGTTGGGGGTATGGGCACTTCCTCAGTCGGAAAAATGTCAGGATGTATTTGTATTTTGTTTTTACCAAACAATGGATTTTTTAGAATATAAAGTTAATCAGGTAATACTGTTGCAAAGCAGTTTACCTACATTGATTCAAATGAACTCTCAAAAGGAAGGGGAACACCCCTTCCTCTAAGACCCCTCCCATGGTAGGGCAGTGTCATGTTTAAAGCCTTTGGGGCAGTGAGGGTAGTAAAGAGGGCGTGTGGTGTTAGGGTTTCAAAAGGTTTGGAAACACTGACTTAGATGATAACTGTACGCATAGTGTTGTATGTTGCAAAGACAGTATCATTCTACTCTGTTGAGATTCAAGATGATTTGATTTTGTGATGAATAAACCATTATGATTCAGTTTATTTGATATACAGTCACTCTTTGGATACTCTTGTATGATACTGACCAATTGGTAACATAAGGCCCTGCACCTAGTTCTTCCTTAATCAGTGTGATAGGTACAAGGTTTCTCTTCCATGACAGTGACTTACTAGTAACATCAGGCACACTGGGTGCCTAATTCTCCCAAAGTCATTATGAAAGATGCAAGTTTTCTCTGGCTTGATAATGACCCTCTTGTAATATCAGGCCCTGCACCTAATTCTTCCTCGGTCATTGTGATAAATACAAGGTTTCTCTCACATGACATTGACGTACTTGTAACATCACGCACTGTGCCTATTTCTCCCAAAGTCATTATGATAGATGCAAGTTTTCTCTGGCTTGACAATGACCCTCTTGTAATACCAGGTCCTGCACCTAATTCTTCCTTGGTCGTTATGATAAATACAAGGTTTCTCTTACATGACATTGATGTACTTGTAACATCAGGCACTGGGTGTAATTCTTACCAAGTGAGATTGATACTAGGTTTCTCTTTCATGATAGTGACCTCTCATTAGCATCAGGCACTGTGCCTAATTCTTCCAAAGTCATTATGCTAGATACAAGTTTTCTCTGGCTTGACAATGACCCTCTTGTAATACCAGGTCCTGCACCTCATTCTTTCTTGGTCGTTGTGATAAATACTAGGTTCCTTTCACATGACATTGACGTACTTGTAACATCAGGCACTGGGTGTAATTCTTACCAAGTGAGACTGATACTAGGTTTCTCTTCCATGATAGTGACCTTTCATTAGCATCAGGCCCTGTGCCTTATTCTCCTAAGTCAGTGTAATAAATGCAGGGTTTCTCTTCCATAACAGGGACCTGAACTTAGCATCAGGCCCTGTGCCTGATTCTTCATTAGTCAGTGTGATAAATACAAGGTTTTTCTTTATACATGATATTGAAATATCAGTGTATCAAGCTCTGTTCTGAATTTTGTGTGTTACATTAATCATGTGACATTGTTTATCAGACATCTGTACATTTATCTTACACACCAGACATTAATTGTGACTTTGGACCATCAAATGCTAAAACCCTCTGTGGCTGGCAGCAGGACACAAACGATGTATTTGATTGGAAATTGAGAAGTGGAGGGACACCATCCTACTACACTGGACCTAAAGGGGACCATACAACAGAGGGGCCAGGCCCAGAGGACTATGGAACTGGTAGGTTATGACTCCTACTAACATAGATTTAAATAAGTTTTGTTGGTAAGTTAGTTAGATGAGGTTTTACAAGGTTTTTCATGTAACAAAATGTAGAGCTGAATTTCCTGCCAAATTCCACAGCAACTGACTGTTGCAATGTGAATAATCCCCGTTTGTTAAATTTTAAACACTGACACCTGCCCCACCCCTTTAACTTTCAATTTCAATTTCTTAAACTATTATCTCAATGGATTTACAGATCTAGCCACTTCAGTCATTTGCATATTGTGAGCATATTATTTTCAATCTCCCCATGTAAGTGATGGTACTGAAGCAAAAATATTAACAGATTCATCATCATCATCCAGCAACTATTTAGGATTCATGTTCTTACACCCCAGCTAAATGGGCAGTGTTTGCGCCACACTACATTAATGATTAATGAAGAATATACCAAATCAATTATGAGTTGTATTGAATAGCACAAGCTTCCTTACATTTTCTTGAATATCTTCTTAATCAGAAGTATGTCTGGCTTAGCTTTCCTCAACCAGTGGTCATGCTGATATTTTGTCAATCAGAGCTGTTAGGCCTTACATGTCTTACTTTGCATAGTAAGTTTATGAAGTAGAAGGTAACTTTCATACATAGTTCACATCAGGTACTGTAAAAAGTCTTGTATAATCTCTAAAGTATAAAGAAAACACAAAAATATACTGAACATGTGGTTTTAATTATCCAAAACTTCATGGTTTAGGTTTTTGCTTCGGAAATGGTGGTAAGTGTAACAAGAGTTATTCCTCTCTTTCTCAAATCATTTGATCATTACATTTCTTAAAAGGAAAAGTGTAATAAAAAGCATGGAGAGGAGTCTGAAAAATACTTTCTTTCCTTTCGTTCCTTTCAACAGAGTCCTACGTCTTCTTTGAGGTTTCCAATGGTAACCAGGGAGATAATTGTCGTCTCCTGTCTGGTTCCATCAAACCAACTGGTGACAAGGAGTACTGTTTCTCATTCTGGTATCATATGTATGGTTCTACCATTGGAGAAATGAATGTCTACATAAAGTCATTTAATGAGGAAAAACTGGTAAGAGACAAGTAGCATCTAGTATTTTTGTGGTTTTATCGCTACGGAATTAAATGTCTGCATGAGTTCATTAAGGAAGGAGAAGCTGGTTGCTATTAGAATAGTATATTGTCTTGGGTGTTTCGTCCTTGGGAAAAGGAATGTCTTATTGACGTCACTTGATAAATAGAACTGTAAAGTGAATTGGTAGGACCTGGTCATTTGTCTTGATGAAGTCACTTAATGGAGGAAATCTGGTGACTTCATTCTTTAATAACTAGTCTTGTGTAGTACCAACCCCAGTAAATTCAGTGCCTCCATAAACTAACTGAAAATTAGTGCTTTAATCAATAAAATGTAGCAATGCATATGGTTCCACCATCTGTGAACCTTTTGTTTCCATGAGCTAAGGAGAAACTGGTGCTTTAATGGCTAGAATCTGTTCTTGTTTGGTTTTCCATGGGTGAAATAAATGCTTATGTGATTGTAGGATGAACTTGGACTGAAATGGCTAG
>WURT03046666.1:0-14486 GCA_009936505.3 Holothuria glaberrima
GTGGAGTCAACTTCTTTTCACCTCAGCCAGATTTTCCAGCTTCACAGTTTTTCACAATATATATATATATATATATATATATATGCACGTTAGCCCTCTGCTTCGATGTCCTTTGAATCTGGATTTTGCACCTAAAAGGGTTTCACATGTCTGAAACCACGGAATCGTTTCCTACATATTATACTGCTAACAATTTCTTGCATGGGAATCGGTTACCTAGCGACAAGCGACAAGATGGCGGTGCATGACCCACCGTACCGTAACAATTCCGTGAATAAATCCTGGAAATTTTTTAGTTATAATTTTCCGTATTGTTAAAGCAAGCATTTTCCCCTTGTAAGCCAGCCAGTTTGACACTACCTGCCTATACTCAAACGGCATATCTTTGCACATGGATGCCTGGTAAACATACAGCTTGTTCTCAAGACAGCGTTTGTAATTAAACCTCGCAGCACTGAGAAAAGCAAGGTGATGCCATCTGACCTACAGAATATATATATCCATTTACCGATAATTCCAAAATGTCACCTTCCCTTCCCACTAATTAAATTGGTCATCGATCGTTCCCTTGTCCTGTGAAACGAATAACCCCGAACTACTTACATTTAAAGGGTTTGTAGGTTAGGAAAAGCTTAAAGTGTGTCGTGTATGTTAGTATGTTAACAGGTAACCGTCTGGAAATAAATACCAATATATGTTGTGATGCATGCATAGAATCAGCGAAGAAAAAAGTTTCCTGCTAAAGCACTAGCTTACGGAGGCTATGGGCCCTTTCCCTGAACATTCTTTATGTAAACAATATGCGCGTAGTACGAGGACAATGGGTTCTGGGGACTTTCCTTCCCGCCCATCCCCCACCCCCACGGCTACATATCGGTCTTCCGTTCGGCTGTTGCTTACGGCACTGTGCTTAGGACCGGTTTGTCCTTCTCGATTACAATTATTGTGAATCAGTCAGTTTACCCACAGTTCCATAATTTAGGACACAGCAGTAAACTGCACAAAACCATTCTATGACTATTCCCAGTTATGTAAACAAAATTCACAACCTAAACTTACCACATTTTTTAAACAGCCTAGCCTATATAAGATTCCCGCACTGACTACTACATTCCTTTCTTCTAAGAGAAAGAACGAAATGAAATGTTCCTGCTCTCAACCCATTTAATGTCGCTTTCTCATCATACACTTCATTCTCTGACGCGTACTGTTCTGTCAGATGTAAGATGTTAATGACAAAGAGTGTCTTATTAACTTGCAAAGAAGCTCTCCACATTAGGCGGCACGGCGGTCTACCTGTTGGATTCTTAAGTATATATGGATTTTTCCCTTCACAACGAGAGCAACATATAAAATCGATGAACATGCTGTGGAAGGCTTATTGAGTTTGCCTCTGGCAAAATGGTGTCCTCAGACAGGTAGGCAAAAAATGTTGTTGAAACATACTGTCTCCTGCACATTTTTACGCTCAGTCTGGTTTCAATTGTCTCTTGCATTCGAGCCAACATAGGTAAACAGCATTTTCAGTTCGAATATTTGTAATACTTTACCCGAGGGTTCCAGAAAATCAATGATTACTTCGAGTCATTGCACTTTTAGATATCATTTAGCGTCATAAATACTTTTCATATGCACGCTCAGAGATTAAACATATTGAAAGAAAACAGGAATATTATAATTATAAATTAACATAACCAAACCAAAACTATAATTGCAAGAATAGGGACTCATTTGAAAAGTGATAATTTCAAACGTTGGCAGCTAAGGAAACGTTCGAAGGAAAGTTAGAGATCGGCACTGAAATCCTTTCAAAAATTCTTGCACTATGAACTTTAGTTAAACCCGTCATCTGTCTCGCATGCCCATAAATGTGTTTTACATAAATTTTGAATTGCAATTAATTCTGCCTCTTTCCTGAAAGTAACAATTGTTCTCCCATAAACCTCATTTTATCAAAAAAATCAGACAGCACAGTCGATAATATAGGTCGCTATCAACTCGCCCTGAAGATGCGAGCTCAGTTCTTTCAGCTTAATGTAAGTATTGATTGCAGGTTTTGGCCGTTTGTCTAAGACAAGCTATCATGGATGTACGTGGATATGTGTATACTCAACAATTATCACAGTAGGTCCAAGTTTATAGTCGATTTTGAAAACAATGTAAAAACAGACGATATAAAATGCAACCCTTAAGATATAATTGGGGTTTATAATCTTCAATTATTGTTAGTCATTACCACCAATTGTCTGTAGTAGTTATCGGATATAATACGTGCCGCCGTTAACACATTAGTAGTATGTTATTGATTATCGCAAAACGTCCATATATATATATATATATATATGTATGTATATATAAGAAATATATAAGAACAGGATATATTGCATCCATGGAAAATGCTCAATGGAATACACAGCATGATATAAACAACTAATTTATATATAAATAATATATATATATATTTATATATATATTTATATACATACATACATATACATTCTCTTATATTTATATATGTTATTATGTGTCTTTTGTCTTCATATATATGTATATATATATATATATTTATGTATATATATATATGTAAATATACACAAATAGACTTTGAAGTTAAAGTAATAGCATTTTATAATTAAATGTTGTTATTTTTCTATACCTGCTCCTATTTGGTCGAGCACTCTTCCGTTATTTTGGTTTCACCTATATTGAAATTATGTTTGTCATTTAATACGGAAGAAAGAAGAAACATGGATGTTAAGATTAAAGTGGTTCAACCTCGTTACGACTCGACATTATCATTTACTTTTAAGAAAAAATACCACTATCTCCATGTTCATTGTAAGCCTCCATATCACTGAATCTCAACATTCTAATGCGTATTTCATATTGCAAAGTTAGTTTCAGAGTTGTATGATTTATTTCACACACTGAGGGCATAGAATTTTTCGCAAATGCACTTGCTTGAAGAAATTGATGAACCCACTTGGGATCGTTTTGAATTATTTAATACATTAAAATGGGAAACTGGAAAACAATTAATTTATTTTTAACATATTTTTGCAGTGATGATACTCACAGACTTAAAATGTCTTCACAATTTCCCAGTCGTTAGTGAGCATTGATTTTTTTGCATGTAATCACTCCTGAGTGTTTGAGCTAAGATCATGTGTAGTGTCTATTTTTTCGATTATAACAGAGCCATGCATAACCGACTTGATTCAAAAGAAAAAGACGTTGAGAGGTTGGTCAGTACAGTAAGTACAGTGTCCCTAATGGGTTGTAACTCTTGTAGCAGTTTTAGATTTCTTTCGCTTCGACAGTAATTTGAAAATAAAGAGGCCTTCTTCTGTTGTAACAAATTTTATTGTTAAGAACATTGACATTTTATTGTATGGGCTGCCTAGCCGCAAAATCTGCTCAAGGAGGCAACTTGTTTCGGTTGTTTTTACTTAACAGCGTTATACTAATTGCTTAAAATCTATACACGAACGAAATGAAAGAATGTATATTATATTTCAATCACGTGACATTCATTACACACAATTATAAACTACAGTTTATATACCCCTGTTTAATATTTCAAGACTCCTTTAAAGTACCGGCTCGCACCAAATATTAGCCGGCAGAGTTAGGAAACGAAATTTTCTACAAGAGTCTTTTAACTCTTTGTTTGACAATGGCATCAACAGTACGTCAATGGAGTGCTACTTCTGCGGTCTTCCAGAAACATTTCAAAGTTGAATGAATCTTTTGTGACCAATACTACGTATGGACACTCAATAAACCGGTGCTTCTGTTGACAGCCTTTTACCAAGAAATAATACTCATCACAGTTATCTTCTATAACTCTAGTTGTGGTAAATATTTTTACAAATAAAGTGCTTATGATCATGGGCGTGGATCATGGGGGGACGGCGGGACGGGTCTCCCTCACTTTTTTGGAAGGTGGGACATCGCCAAAAAGTTCCCCCCACTTTTTCAAAAATGATGAAAACTAGAACCGTGATTACGAATTGACACACCATATTAAAAGCCAAATTTTACCCAAATATGGCACCATTGGCCACATAGACACCTTCCAATTTCATTTTTTTCTTCAAAGGGGAAAGGTCACCCCTCCCCTTAAGCCCCTCCCCCAGGGCAGCGATTCGTAAATGGTGAAAAGTCTAACAATTTACTGTTCACTCACTTCACGAAGTCTAGTTCTGATCAACCCCAAGGACTGAGTAAACAGTTCCCTTAAAGGGAAATGCAGTCCCCCCGTTTTGACGTAAGGTGCCCTGGTACACTAGTTCAGGAATGGCTCCTACCAATCATGTGACAATATTTTTGTTATTTATTTCCTAAATTTATGCAGAATAACTCATTGGTTTACCCTCAATATTCGATGATTTTACTCGGGAACATTATGGAAATACTTGTGAGAAAAATTAGAGGAGATCTGTAAGACTTAGCATAATTTTTGAAAGTAAACTTGGGGGGACTGCCTTCTCCCTTTAGGCAATCAAAATGAAAAAAAAAACTTCCTAAAAAAGTAGAAATTTTCGGTGATATATTCAATTCAAATTAAGCACCAAATGTAGCACCATTCTGCATCTAGTCCACCTTACGTGAGCAAAAGGGGAGAGGGGGAGGGGGAAACCCTCCCCTTAAACCTCCCACAGGAAAGCGATTCGCACAGGTGAAAAGTCCCCCCCCCACACTTTTGGAGATGGATCCACGCCCTTGCTTATGATATGTTTGCTCCTACCTGGTATGGCATGAGCATTTTGTAAACACAACCCAGATGTTTTTCGATGATTTTATGTATACGAACCAAAATAATAAAATTTTGATTTATCTAACTTCAGAGCACATTTTAGTTAATGTCATTTTGATACAAATAGCTTTCAAGAAGCATTCCTAGTTAAACACTTTCTATAGATGACGTCAACTGACTCATCATTGCACTCGAAGAACACTTAAAAACCATCTGTATTGCTTGAGGTCATGTAATGGATACTATGTCCCACTTAAGAAAAATGATTTCATAAGCTGCGTTATTGTCCCCGCCCACTTTGTTTTGTTTGTACTTTTTGGAAAGTGACCCAAAACAAATTTAACGGTTCTGTTACTGCCAAGATGGTTGCTCCTCGCCACCCCATCCTCCACCCTCCCCCTAATTTTCCTTCCAAATCCTTCCGCAAATACTTATCCAGCATCTAAGGTACGAAGATACAAAAATATTTAAAAAGGAACATACTTACAAGAGCGTCGTGATATCAGACACACTGTGATTTGAAACAACAAAAATAATGGACCTTTGACCTCCCTAGAGAGAACCTAAAATAAATGCACCTATCCACCGAAGATGGATCTATAACAAGATAGAGGGCGTTGTAGCGTACATGGCTAAAGATATCTTTCTATTTTAGAAATAGGTGTCCTCGATCAATTGCCTGGATTGCCGTGAAGAATATTTTGTGACGATATACTCAAAGAGTTCATCTGATACGAATTCAAAGAGAAAGAGAGCAATAAAGTAAGAGGTTTCAAGGGTTGCGTCACTTGGCGAGACCGGTGTAACCTGATAGCTAAGATGACTTCAGCAGAGGAAAAAAGTGTACCTGGATGCTCCCGTATGGATACTTGATTGCAAGTAAAAATCCTACATAGAACTTTTCACGACCAAAATAGGCAGATTCTAGTCGGAGATATTGAAGATGAGGTCATCCATAATCCATCGTGATGGGGTCGAGGGTTCTTGTATTTTCTTGAGGAGATATCTGGGCAGGGCATGGCAGGGCAGTCTGTATTTAGAATTCCAAAAGGCGTAGAGTTGGGGGGGGGGTTCAAAGGTTACGATTATGAATCGCGGTTTGGCCATGGAAGTTAGGCGGCCCATTTGAAGAAGTAAGACGCAAGATACAAATAATGAGGAGTGCAGAGCAGTTTACTTTAATGATAACAAGGTCTGACAAGGGTAGAAATAGATGAAGAACTGTTTGATTCCAAACTAGATTATCGCCCATTATCTGTAATTGCGTCTCAAACATTTCTTCAAAAGGTTTCCTATTTTCAAAGTATTTCTTTCAAAAGTTATTCATGGGCTTAGAAACCTCATCATGTGTATAGTTTGATATAATCCATTGTAAGGTTTAAACGAAATGAAAGATAAACACTTTGTACAGTTGTCTCTGTAGATGAAAGTCCAAGGCATGAAGACCCCAGGAGCAGGGGTTAAATACATGTAACAATATTTAGAAAGTCAACGACTTGTTATCTTCTTGAAACATTTATGCCTGTCCGACTGACAACTAATTGTGGCAAGATGTTTACTCTACTACAGCACGCCTCTGGGTCATTCAAATTACTTCTTTCCAAAATCAAATTAGGGCCTCTTTTGACCGCTTTAAAAGTCTCTCGATGTAGGAAAATATACAAAACTGACATTTAGGGCCTTATTTAGGTGATTTTGTTTACGTTCAGTCACGGATAAAAACAACAGTTTTTCACCATTTGGGATAAAAGGACAGAAATATTTCCATGTAAAAGTTTGTGTTAGCAGAATTGTTCTTCGGAGGATAAATCCTACCCTTTTGGTCACTTTAAATCCTTTCCGTTTGTTACTAATAGTTTTGCGCTCACGGTCCCGACATGACGATCAAGGCGTGTAGGCAAAGGTTATTCACTCTTCTGTGACGTCATTCTTTATCAAGTGATGTTAGGCTACATCATTATTTACTATCAAATGAGGGCGCTAGTTATAACAAATGTTTAGTTGCTGGTATAGTGGTCTCATATGGTGGTAGGAATAGTAACAGATTAGTAGAGTAGCGATATTTAGTTTCATCTTTTACTAACTTACTATCTTATTAAGTGTTGTCGAAGAAATGGAAAGTTGAAAAGATAGAAAAAGTATACAGAACTATGTTTTTTAATGTAACTTGAATTGTAACAGCAACTGCTTTCAATTTCTTAAATTCGCCTTTTCATTGTCAGGAGTGTTTTGTAGCTTACTGCCATTCGCATGGTAAACAAGTAAACCTGCTAAATGTCCAGCTTTAATTCTGATCTATATTTTGTTCAAACACATGGTATCTTAAATGACGTCAGCGTTGTCCTCGAGAAAATCTTCAAGTTGAAAAAAAGTGTTTTAGTTGACTTTTTGAATTACAAAACCTAAACACATGATAGAATTACAAATACCCGTATATTGATGAAATCCACCTCGTATGCTAGCCCTCACCCCAACGTTTCTCTGTGACATAAAGTACTCTTACGGTTTGCAGATGTCTGAGATCATCTGAAATCCATAATTATGAGTTTTCTTTAATTTGATAATGGAGACTGATTACCATAACTACAAGGAGTGGTACGATAACGTAAAGTCCGACCTCAATGAACAAGACAAATTGACGATTTTATCACCTTTTTATCACTCCATTTGATCCTTTTGACAACAGATTGGTGCCTTCAAAATGCATAGAGAAACGGATTATTTTTTGAAGAGAAAAAACCCGCAGTAGCCATTGCGCATTCAGAGCTATTCTTACTGACAAACATAGAGCGACTTGTCCCATCTAGTTATGTATTATCTTTTCAAAGCAAGCGATCGGCACGCCACAATTTTGTTAGATTGTATCTCTTTGTATTTACTCAAGTTACATAGGCATACGCAGTTGGCATGTATGATGAAGGGGCCCAGTAAACCAGGGTTATGTATGTATATGGAAAAAATGTGGTTTTGCTTTCTACAATTCATTACATGAAACACTTGTACAAGAACTCGCAATATCTTTATGAAAACGTGAAAGCTTTAAAACTGATTTAAAGTCTGAATAAAACGCAAAATCTTCCGATGAATGGTAATCACGATGCAGCTGCACAGTTTTATCGCTCGATCTTTGATTTTTGTACTCCCAAACGTTGTAAGGTGATTGGAGAGTCTTGTAAACGTGTTTGCAATCTTCGACTAACTAGATCTTTTGCAAAAGGTCAAAGGGTCTTGCTCCGTAGCATAACTTGAAAGAACAAGATTCGCAGTTGAAATTGCTTCTGAAATGTTCTAGACCTATATGTGTCAGACAGGTGAAATCAATTCAAGCAAGTCGTTATTCCATTTTAGTAAAGTAAACATCTTACATGAAAATTGGGAAGTTAGACTGTTGAGTAGAGCCTATTTGAGTTTTAATAGAACGGTTGATTGTCATGTACTTATAACAGTTTTACAACATATAAATTGCAACAACAGACACCATACATGTCTCTTAACAACCGATTATCCTTATGTTTCATAGTCTACGGCTCTATCCACCCGACTTGGCAGTTTCAATAATCTCTGATCACTCCAGCAAACAAGCCAACAAGGAAATATATAACACAACTTCCCCTCATTGACAACTCTTTGCTCTCAGTAGCCCCAGAACACTTGCACTGATTACTACCGTCGTTTGTTTAAAATTAGACATGCAACAGTGCCCAATCCACAAGGTACTCACATCACAGTCTTTCATAAAATATTAAAAATTCGGCAATATAAGCATTCGCGCATCGATGTGATCACCAGAACAATTAACGTAACACTTGTCGTCTCTTCATTGGCAGGATAAACATACCCGACACAATATATAAATTGAGCCGAACTCTAAATATAAACATACACAACTAAACTAAAAAGTGTAAAAAACATTGAACAAAAGATAAATACCAACAATTTTACATCGGCATAGTCTTACCCGCATCCGTTGCTGAAGAATCCGAATATGAAAAGCCAACAGGCAAGCTGACGGCAACCGACGAAAAGCGCTTACATACTGCCATACTTATGACTAAAGGTAATATACTCTTGTACTACATTGGTACTTATTGGTAATTATAATATTCGGCATTATCAAAATAATTTACTTGAGCTCGAACTTATGATTGGAGGTCATATACTTGTGCTCGTATTCGGCGTGATTAGAAGTAAGTCATTTAAACTGGAAGTTATGACCAAAATGGGTACATACAGAGATAATATACTGCAACTTAACTTGTGACCAGGGGTAACATATTTGCGCTCGTTAGTAAGACCAGACGTAATATTCACATACTCAAAACATATAAACGACAATACAAATCTTACTGTAATCATTTACTCGTCTTTAAGTAGTACTAACACAAGATTATGCGAGGAAATGAAAAAAAGAAAAAGCTTATGGAATGATAAAAAATAATTCCCCTAAAAGATACGTACGAATTAAGTTTCATACATTTTTGAAAAATGAAACTTTCTTGTGGTTTTCATATGCCATCCTAATTTAAATTTCTAGTTGAAAATGCCGTGTCATATCCCTTTCTATATGCACTTAGGTATTTGGTTCTCAAGGACTTACTTGAATTCACCCTCTTTCTGTCCACATTGACAAATAATGAACACTTAAACTGTCATGAAATGAAATATTGTGAAGGTCTTGCATGGTTTGAATAGATCAATGAAGACAGAAAAGTTACAACTCTCCGGGATTCAGCAGTGGTTTGATTTCTGCGAAATTTCGGTCTAACGACTTGTATTACGCAGCTCATTTTCACACGCCATGCATGCGCAGTGCTAGATTTTTACATTCAGTATGATGTACAACAATTTTTTCTGCCCTACTTTGAAGAATAATGAGCTTGATTTTCCCCTCAGATACTACCGTGTGTTCAAACATTTGTGTATATATAATAGAGTAGCTACCCTAGAAGAAATATGATTCTCCAAGATTCCTATACTGGTTCTTTATTATGTATTATATTTATTCTAATTAACTTTTGTCACAAGAAAGGTGAATGACTAAACAAACTGTTTCACTCTAGGTATTTCTCTAATACACTACAGTTCAAGGACCGACAATTTCTTCTTCGATTGTACTGTAAACCTATCTAATACTGACAACTGAAGCAACCAACTGTTTAATGTCGTCATGCGTTACTAACGTAAATGGAATTTTTAACGGTTTTTCTGACTGTCTAAGCAGTATACATTATAACATGCGACGAATAAAAACCTCTAAACTTGTCAATATTTTATGATATGAGCAACGAGGGAGAATTTTAAGTGAGTCATTACAATTGATAACCAAAAGGTATGGAAGCATTAATTGTATGTCATTGTTTTGACAACGCTATGAGAGGAAAAGTATTAAGAAGTCGAAGGTAAGCAAATCCTTGCATGTAATAAATATGGGGAAGAGATCAGAAATACAAAATGGCGGAGCGTGGACGTGGATTTGTAACAAAAATGCGCATGCTCCAGATCAAGAAGTAGCCACGAACTTGATACCTGAAGGCATATTCCAGTGTCATTTCACAATGTTCTCATGAGGAAGAGAAAAAAATCTAGTTCATGCCCTTCAAACCCCGTAGCAATACTCTTTTCCTAACTCGAGATATATCAAAGAGTACTTTTTTTTGTCAAAAATACCTCCAGTTCTTATGAAGGTCACAGAATGTTATGTAAAGTGGGCACAATGTCTCAGAATCCTTTCGTTTTTCTTTACAATTAAATTTCGTGTTTGTCCTTGAAATGTGATACTGTTGGAATGTTTGAATATGGCCAAAATCTTCTACGCCATTTGTAAAAGGCATAACACAGCTGCGTCAAAATCATAAAGAAATTCAATGCTTTGCCACATTAATGTACCGCGTAGACATCACAGACTACCCATAATGCACTATATCTTGAAAAAAATTACACTTATTTGAAAATTAGTATCTTATCAACACTGCAAGCTATTCAGATGCGGTTTTCACCTCCTAAAAGAGAAAAAATTCTGCATTGTTCCATGTAATTTAATTTTGTCTCTGGCAAATCCCTTTTACCAGGGGTTATATGCGAATCATGCATACGAATTCTAAACTTTTTAACCAGGTGATCATACATGCCAAAAATGTAAAAAGACCAAGATTTTACAAGTATTTGGCAGTGTACGAAACAGGGTGTATCGGTGTTGAGCTCGTGTTAGTCATTTTATGTAATGAAAGGACTTTGCTTGGTACTGACTGTCCATTTTAGGGTTAAGGAACCAGACACACTTTGATTGTTAGCCAAATAGGAAAATTTTGCCCTTCGCCCTCTTTTGGCTTTTTTTTTTCATTCGCCTTTGGGCTTGTGTATTACTATGTAGGCATCCATAACAGCTTCTTTGTCTGGACATGAAGTTGTCATTTGCTTTCTGGCTGTGAAAGTGGGAAGTGAGCTTAAAAGGAGCCTACTACACGAAACGCAAAAAAGGGCAGCCTTTCATTGCTCATTGAAGTAGACCTGTAAGTTGTATAGCCTATAACTGATTTTGAGGGATTTCAAAAACTATGGGCTAAAATCATTTGACCGTTTAAAGCCTCATTTGTGATAAACGTGATCAATATGAAGGACGAGTTCTTCATGTTTAGTGCTAGGAACCCATACGATTTAAGTTGTTTCACTGTAATATTTGTTAAGTGACTTAACAAACATTACAATGAAACTACATTTCGACAACATAAGTTCTGTTACACCGTAAAGTATAGTATTCTTCCATCAGGGTCGGGAAACGTAGATGTAACATTGACTTATGCTATTTGTATTAGATCTACCCCTGAAGTAAAATCTTTATAATGAGTAATCGTAACACTGTCGTAAAACCATTCAATCCTCTTCTCTGATACTAAAAATATAAATTGTATGACCTTGGCATGCTCACTTCTGCCCTTACAAATGGATTGCATGGGAACACAAACATTGATTGCTTAAGTAGTTTGCGAAAATTAATTGTACAACTGATGTAGAATTGTAATTGACTGATGGCTTAGAAGTACTTGGAACCCTTTCTATCCGAATGTTTCCGTTATCCTAACGCTGCGTTTAAATGGGGTTTTACTCTGATATCAATGTCATTTGCCAATGTGCAAAGGAGATATTAGATAAATTTACTGTTGAAGTGTAATTCATTCTGTGTTCTGCAACTTGTTCCACATTTTATATGCAATCTTCAAATGCAAGCAAAGTGATATTTTGATATGAGAGCCAGAACGTGACGAAACGCGCAAATTTATTTGCGATGAAAACGAAATGCAGCACGAGAGAAATCGGAAAATTGCATGTTTTCTTTTGGAGGGGGTGCATGTAGGAGACGATGCCGACCTATTCTAATTTGTTTCTATCACTTTTCAAGCTTATCGGAAAGTGAGGACTTCCCAAGTGACAACTCTCTACTCTTATTAGAGGGGTGAGAGAGGCGAGACTAGAAGGCAAACCTGAAACGTGGTGCCTATGACCCTGGATCTTCTTCCTTTGTTGGAATTTTTAAACTCGCTGAAAGGTAAACCATCTACGAATACACAGGTGTTGACACCTCTTGATATTAATTTAGATGGATCAGTAGATATCCAAAGATATATTTAAAATATTTACAACCCAAGTCCCCAACAAAGTTTCTAACCTTCTTTTTTTAACTGCTAACGTTTTTAATTGCAATGAAGCCTTTTCGTGCAGCTCAACTGTTGTCAACAGGTGGTTCATTTTTATTGTTTGTTTACCCTCTATAACAAAATCATCATGGTGCATTTGTCATAAAAACGCATAATTACAGACGGGATTTTCATTTGCTTTTGTAAATATTGAAACGCGGAAGGATTCCACGAGCAAAAAGTTATCGAACAAGTGTATTCTGTTTAGAAAATAAAGGAACCAAATACGCACTTTCCAAGTTTGAATTGCAGGCAGAGAATTATCTTATTCAAACGAGTATTCCCTTTACCTCCAGGAATTTGTAATTACTCTGTGCACTTTTTCTATTGCCCATAATGAGATATTTTTGAATTTTGATAACACAAAAATAAGGGAATAAGTAAAGAGTAACGAACTTCACGAATATTTGCGATCTTTCCGATTCGAAAGCCCCAAAGGAATAGCTTCAGAAAATTGAACAAATATTATCACGCTCGACCAGCCGCAAAGATGTGCGCCAGAAAAGAATAATACGAACGAGCCTGAAAGCCTTAAATGACCTTCGGTTTATCAGTTTTACCGCGTTGCGAGGAGCAAATATAGTACAATAAAATAAAGGCGGTACAGCAAATCACCGTGCAATAATACTGCTATATATCATTGGAAGGTTAAAATACCACTTGATAAAATTTTACCAGTTTTCCTTTTGGGTTCCTTGCGTTTCATTTAAGACCGGGCACCCAAAGGAATATAATCGGTTTCCTATTAGTTTTATCCATCGTCTAAATCTGGAAATGTTTTCACCATTTCTCTAGAGAGTAGCTGAAAGAGAGTCGGAGCAGCAGAGCTAATAAAGTCTAAGAGGCGCCGTATGGGTGTCCAACAGTAATGTGAATTTGAACGACTTAAGAATAGCTGACAAAAGTTTATATTTTGAATACGATGTCCGAATCTCACTTTCTGTGTTTACCTGTTACGTAAGTGAAACTGGTAATATTTTATTGGCATTTCACGAGACCGGTGAGCGGAATCATGGTCCTGATGGGCACCCTTCCGTCGGTAGAGTCAGATTGTTAAAAGCTTAAGATTAAATTTCAATGTGATCACAGAATGTTTTTGTAATACTCATTTCCACTATCTCTCCCAATTCTGCAGACATCCCACCACCTTACAGGTAGCGCACCACTAAATATACCTTCATTGACTTACAAACAAAATTTGGGCCATTCCGTGGCTGGTGAAACTGTGTAGAAGTTTTCAATAGGTACAAGCTACCTCATATTAAAGCACATAACTCAGCCTTTTCACATTGATTTCAAATTTGTGTATCATGATCATTGAGATTTTGAGGCAATAGAGATTGTACAGTAGGGTGATGTTTCTGTCTTTTAACTTCATTAAAAACGTCATTTTCCATAGCGTAAATATAAAATGCAAATTAGTGCATCAGATATCTTCAAATTTCTAGTTTTGCATTATGCAACCACACCCACATCACACATTGAGAACATTCCTCTAGCAACATGGTCAGTACTTTGCCACACCCAAAAAATGAGGGTGTTAAATTCGAGTGGTTATACCTACAGGGGAAAATCCCCGAGAATAAGTGGTGCGTCACCTATGCGAAGTGACGCAATGGAAGAGTCAAATGGCTACTCCGTATACTATTCAAATGTTAAGATTAATAAATACAAAGTGATGTTACTTACTTATATCAAGCAATGTCTTTTTTCTCCTGTACCTCTAAAAGTCATAAATACCTTTTCCGAAGATAGAAACAAACACATTTTTATTGTAGCTGTCCAGTTAAAGATTTCAAAATCAATATACAGATAATTTTGGCTCAGTTTGTTTTAATTTCTCATTTAACTGATTACAGACATTTAAACTTGTATGTATAGATACGTATAGATGCGTCTGAAAGGTTGACTTTGGAAGATATTTTGGTAGGCCCTTAAAATATATATATATATATATAATTTGCGGAAAATTCCACGACGTTTCGAGTATATACTCTTCATCAGGTGGCAAAAATTCAACTGACCAACAATCAAAT
>WURT03046677.1:3493-14486 GCA_009936505.3 Holothuria glaberrima
GCGTACATATGCAAAATCGAGAAAATTCGAAACTCTCGATACTATTATCTTACCATGTCCAAAAATAAATTATGTGACGGTGAAAAACCATTATGTTAGGTTTACCGACACTTGGAGGAAACCAAAACGAAAAGGCGAAAGGGTCACTTCTATCTATAAATAAACAAGCAGTCACTAATGAATTGTGGAAAAAAGTGCGTATGTTATTATACGTAGCCTAGCAATCTAGAGGAAAACATAATGAAAAAAGATACAAGTGCCATTCCTTAAATTAGAAAGAATAGTCACCAGTATTCTGGTGAAACTTTCATTCAACTGCCAAGATTCGTCGTCGAGATATTAGCACTTGAACTTTCATATTTTCTTCCAAAGTGAACTTGAAGCAAGCAAGCTTGATGTCATGGATTCACATTAACAACCAATGGTTTGCATTTCTTTATCTTTCAAAAGCAGACTCATGGGAACCGGGAGTGTAAACAATAGAATATTGACGTCACGCTATTGTTTATATCCCCTGTTCCCATAATTCCTTGGGTGAATTTAGCAATGATTAAAGTCTTCTTTTAAGTATTTTGGCCCTTGAATTGGATAGTTTTGCTAGTTTGCCCTATGTGTGCTATTTTTTATAGTTAACAACATGCAACTCCCAGGTACATGGTATTCATATTTTGAGTGCATTGTAGTTTTGGAATGTAAAGTTCAAGGAAAACTGCAATTGAAAAAATAAAGAAGAAAAAGGTCGATTAGTTAAGTTCACTTTATTTCTCCACCGGTGTAAAAGTAAAATACAATGGTAAGCAAATATGAAAATAATACAGAAGTAATACAGATGGCATTCACAAGAGCAGTACATGACAGGCCGGCAGAGTAACGAAATATAAGACTGGAAATGTCTGGGGCCTATACAGTATAGCTACAAAGGCGGCACCAGCACGAGCCTGAGAAGTGTTGGAAGTGGTAATTTAGAACTCATGATTTTGCCAGAAAAGAAAAGGCTTAAATTAGTAAATAAAATTCAGACTTTGACTGAAAAAGCTCACGTATTTTAATTCTAGAGGTTGGTCTCGGTCTAAAATAAGGTTTGAGGAAATGGTTTTTTTTTCCTTCTTAAAGGCTGTACATTCTAGAACAAAATGCAACATGTTAGGTTTTGCGCGTGCAAACTCTGGCGCGATTCGGCAGACTTATAATTTGGTACACTTATAATCCACTTTTCATCGTGACGACAGGGAAAGTACGTGCGCCTTACAGTGGCGTAGCCATGATTTTTTGAGTAGGGCCACTGGGGGTCATGAACCTTTCCTGGGGTGGCACAATTTCTGAATTCTCTCCCTCACTATAGGACTAATAGTATATATATAATATATATAGTATATAGAGTATATATAGTAAGGGTAGGTGGTACCATCATGTGACGTCACTTGACAGAGGTCGAACCACACTTTTTTAGGAATCACCCGAGTCTATCACGTGACTTATGCTAAAGAAAAACAGGCTTTATAAATCTGGCAAGTGTTTGTAAAACAAATTAATTCCACTAGGCCTATAGCTCTTTAGGACTAGTGGAATTTCAAACGCTTTTTTACCCCTTGTAGGTGTAGCGGGGTTAAGAAAATCAGTTTGATTCTTATGATAAAAAAGTAAGGGTAGGTGGTACATATACGCGTAGGAAGCTGGTCGAGACTGGAGGCAGAAAGTTGTTTCGGATCGCCGTCCTGGGGAAGGGTCCATGGGGAGGGTGTGCCCTTCCCCTTTAGAAAAGTTTTGAATATTTGAGGGTACTTAGACGCTATTTGGTGCAAAATATTGGACAAGGTTAATAAAGAAAATTAGTTTGATTCTTATGATCAAAGCTGGACCGGTTTCTGTTATTATGCGTTACTACAGCGAAGCTTCATTAGTAGAAGCCTTTCACAGATTTTTTGTAGGTTTGGGATATTGGACTTGTCTGGAAAGGGCGATTTTTGGTAATCAAAATGTCAAAGTTGGGCTCCTCCTCTAATTCCAACCAAACCTCCTGTCTTATCATGGAAATACTACCTCATTCCATGGTCTTATAACACCTCTTAGCCAGAGCCACAGTAGCCTGCGATGAGTTTAAAATTCTCGAGACAATATTGTCAAACACAGGGTGGGTGAGCTAAATTGGGAACATAGCTGACTGTGCAATTTATTGTTGACCAGCCAGAGTGCAATTGTATTTTTTGAATGAATGCCAATCAAAGTGCAGTTATCAACTGTATTTGAAACTCTGGGATATACTTAAATATGTTTGGTTAGAGAGTTGCAAGCAATTCTCTGTTTTGGGGATGCCATGCATACCCCCTTTAAGTCTTGCTCAAGGCCATAAACAAAATACATACTAAGTAAGTGTCAGGTGTCTACTGTGCATAGGGCACTGTAAACTGATGAGTGACAATGGAGAGTCATCGATTGACCAATCAGTGATGCTTTTGTTTGAATTTTTGTCAATAATCAAAGTGTAGTTAACAGCTGTTATAAAGATATGATAACATATTCAGATGTGTTTAGGGTGATGAAACAACCCCACTTAACGTGATCAACCTTTCAACCTCTTTTGTTTATACATAGAGTACAACCAGCTCCGAAATGGTCACTACATGGTTTAACATATTTGCTCAGAGACTAGGTATGAAATATTCTAATAGGTGATATATGCATATATATATATATATATATACTTATTTATAATATTCTAATAGGTAATATCGTGTTAGGTACAGTGACCTTTGATATCCAAGACAGGGTTAAATTTCAGAATACAAGAAGTCATCGGTGAGCTGCAGAGGGTGGCAATGCAAGTGAATGATCGAGCAATTGTACTGTTTTGTAATACGTTAACTTTTAGAGAATGTAATTTCAGGGTCCGTGGCATATTCGTGGTAATATTAATGAACAGGAAAAACTTTCTGTCTGATGTAACTCATAGACAATGGGTGACTAACTAAATAATTGAGAAACTTTCTGTAGAATCATATGAAAGCAATTGATAATGTGGGATCTATCAAAAAGGAGGATTTGATGTATGAGAAAAACGAGAGAGACTTGTAGGGACACAGAAGTTGATAGCTGAAAGAGGATCGAGGAGAAGAAACGATGGTGTGAGAGAAATTTGTTGCAGAAACCATAAATATTTAGCATTGTACATACTGAATCAACAATATAACATATTTTTTTTTTCAAAATCAATTTGCCAAACTTTTATCGGCATCTTACGGTGCCTTGACTATATTGCATCGTGATAATTAAATTTTTAAAGGAAAAGAATTTGAACAAGAACAGTATAGCAAAACATTTGTTACATATGAATCGGCATAGTATATATACACAGGATATTACAGGCTTCGTCTGATGTAATTTCATATTCATGTTCTCAGCAGCTATATAGGAGCTCCATATTTCCTTTTATGTATTATCATTGTAATATGATTTACATCTGATTCACTTTAGAGACTTGGAATTTGCAGAAAGAATTACACGTTCCTCTCCTTTGCTTGCATAACAACGTTAAGTTCAAAACTCACAGCTATTACCATTATACGGATCATCATGTTGACATAAAAATAACGTAATAGGCTGTTTATGTCAAAAGCTCAAAGATGTGGACAAAATTGTTACAATTATCATCAAAATCCCGCACTAGACATTACCATTTTGCATGGTATATATCATCCTTTTATACCTATATCATACATTAGGCCAGCCTATCTAAATATAAAAATGTGTGACTAAGAAAGAGCGATTACTAATTTATCTCTTAACTTATACATTGTTTTCTCAACCTTCATTTTAAGGAGTCATGCAATATTGTTATGCCATTGGGGATTACTTTGAAAGTAAAAATTGATCGCCTTGAAAAATCTTAATATTACCCACCAAATTCTTTAGCCTCGCTACCTTGCAAGTAAGGGTGGTGTACGTCTGAGCCTACTCCCCGGCCTTCCGGTCCTCGGTCAGGGAGTTTCTCAAAGTTTGTTAGCCTTAGTTTGAACGATAAACGATTGGAGCTATAATACTTGGATAACCTATTTATGAAAAACCGACAACTATCACTCGCCCTGACGGCTCATCTGTTTAGGCTTCAATGAGGGTATGTTTAGCTTAATTTCAAACTTGAAACATTCAGCTCGCTTCTCGCGCTGTATATTGCTTTTGTTTCTTTTACATATCTGTTCCATATCGCAAATAGAACAAACCCTTTCAGATTTTCCCGGAAGCACCAAAAAGCACTAAATTATAAGACCATGTACATGAAGGGCCTATTGTGTAATTTGTCACCCCTTCCGTAACCCGTCGCGCATGCCGAACCTCGGGTTGCTACCCTTGAGGTATACTAGCATTGTGCAACACCTTCACATCAGTAGGCCATTTTTTTGCAGAAGTAATGAGTTATTTTAGAAATTCACACTTAGCTGAGGTTAACAACGGTCAAAGATACTTGTTCTAGCAACATTTCATAATGAAAGACGAAAAAAGAAAGCTCGTTGTGCATGGTGACATGTCCTTTAAAAACCTCTTTCAACCTTTGTTGATACATTTTCGGTTTCCTATAACCAGAAGAGGGAATCACATTGAAACTTCCATGATTAGCCTAATGCACAACGCTAGAATGTGGATATTGCAACACCAATAAGACCTATGTATGCAATTTGATATGAAGATAACGGTAGGATGTATAAAGTAATCACAACGACTCTCTTTTCTTCTAATGACGGAGGCGTCGTCTGTGTAAACAACGTCATGTCTTGGCCTGTAAATGTGTAAAAGAGCTGCAGCCTCCGCAGTCCCTTGCAGGATCTTGCATCCCATACTGCTGCTCTAAACATTTTGTAACATGGAAAAAACATTACTAAAAATGAAATATATTCACTTGTTTCAGTTCAAACTTAGGGCGGTTTTTCGAACAACAACAGATGTGAATACCAACGCCATAGCCTCAGGCCAAACGTATATCGTACAGCACTAGTGATGACCTGAGATAGGGACGTTGTTCCTGGAAAGGTCGTAGATCGTGAAAAGCAGGAAATATGAGAACAGAAATGTTGTGTGGAGAATAACGAAGAAACGCAACTAGTATAGTATTATAAAGCATACGTGCAGCTGCGTGAGTGTGTAACAGCGATGGAATAGTCTGAAACTAGGGTTGTTGTTTTTGTAGCCTACAATTAAACGTGTAGCTGTTATAAACAGTCCGACCCTGTACCTTCTCGTGGGGAAATCGCATATCATCATTTCCACGTACTTGTGCTTGTTGCCCATTTACAACAATCCATGTGATCTTCTAGTTCTGCAGGCTAAATGGAGTCTTTGGATTAATCTTGTTCGATGAAGTGCTTTTTGGAGGAGCTGGAAAATGAAACACAGTCAAGACAATGAACTAATTGGGAATTTTCACTTTTTGAAATCTCAGGCAGTGGGAAGTAGAACGAAAGAGAGTGGTCTGATCAGGGAGCTGGTCTGAAGAGCAAGCGTAAGTGAAAGTGTAACTTTTGAAAAGCTTTGAGTCTGGATATTGTAGCTACAATGGTTTGGTTTCGAAGTATGATTTGCTACTGATATCATGAGAATTAGCGTTTTCCAGTTTTGCTCTTTCTTTCGAGTTGACTGAAACTGAAAGCTTCAAGAGTAAGTTATATAAGATAAGGGAATGAATAAATTGTTTTTATGCAATCATCAGCCTATGAGGTTCGCTGTGACGCTCACTGTCATGGAAGTTTGGTTTCGATGTGACCGTGCTTGTAATGTAAGAGTCAGTATCATATACTGACTACCAAATGAAAGGTTTGTGGCATCCCTTAAACATTTTAGAGACAGCCCTATACTTTCGAAGAATACAATTGATTACTGCACTCTGGTAGATATAAATTCAAATGAAAAGCATCACGTACTCTCTTGGGTTGGTCTCTAATGGATTGTACAGATCACCCAGCCTAGTGCACCCAGATAGACTACACACATCCTATGTATAGATTTGATCTTGAACAATTTTAATTCAGTACAGGTCATTGCTGCTTTTGTCTGGGAGGTACACTAAAACAGGTATTTCTTTCTCTTTGAAATTGGAGGAGAGGTAGTAGAAGTAGACCTATAGTTGAGAGAGTCTCTAGTGAAGGAGGCAGGGCTTGTTAACTATCAAACCCTTGACTGGAGTGCAATAATGTTGCTCTTTAAAGGGCAATTATTCTCACCAGTAATTTGTTTACGTCTAGCCCCTTTAAAATTAATAAAAATCTGTCTAGTGTAACTCCTGGGAAAAGGTACCATGGCTGTAAGTTGCAAATTACTGAATTTTGATTGCCCAGGTCATATCCACATTCCACACACTACTGTGTGGGCTGTCTGCCATGTAAAGGTTACTGCTAACTAGGCCTACTAGGTCGAGTGATCCGAACAAATCAGCAGTGACCAATCAGAGTGGTCAATAAAATTGTCAATAAAGATATGGAGATATTCGAAAATATGTTTGGATTGATAGCAAAAAACTACCTAGTGTACCATCTGGACAAGGTGTATTGCGATTCTGGTCAAGGCCATGTCGTGCGCACGAATGTGTGGGTGAGATGTTTGTTATGCTCTGTTTACCCCGAGTAATTTGCACAACCATCATCATTGACCAATTAGAGTGATGCTATTGTTTAAATGCGTTTAACATTTCTTAATAATGTTGGCACTTCTGTTAGCAATACCCTTCCCTTGCGGAAGAATGTGGTCAACGTTGATCTAATGCTGGCAGATTTACGTTTTTGCAATGTTTTTTGTTGATCGGCTGCAGTATTAAACATTGGCGAGCGTCGCGCACCTACGAAAGTCTAACCCATATCCAACGTTGGGAGTAGGCGCGACCTCAACATTGAACTAGTGCAGTAGTATTACTTTAAAGACAAACACTCGTCATCCCAAAGTATATTTTAGTGTGCATGTGTGTGTTTGTGGGGGAGGGGGAGGGTGGGGTTAAAATTCTTAGTTGATGACTGCTCTTTGATTGACATCAAAGTTTTAAAATGCAGATGATGCAAGGTAGTTCACATTCCAAACAATGCAGAGAGAGAGAGAGAGTGTTTGGATTACACATTATAGCCTTGTATGCACCTCAGGACATGGCCTTAAGCAATAAAATAGTTTGTGTCAGCGCAAGGAGGAGCGTTATACAGTTATGGAAGGAGCTACAAGTTTCATAGTTGAGAGAATTGGGACTGTCTGGGATGACTAGACTTGTCCTTTAAAGGGAGAAGACAGTCTCCCCTAGTTTATTGTCAAAAAATTGCTAAATCTTACAGATCTCCTCTTATTTCTTTCACAAGTATTTTTTGTAATGTTTCCTGATGAAATCATTGAATTTTGAAAGTAAACCAAGGAGTTATTCTGCTTAAATTTAAGAAATAAGTAACAAAAATATTGTCACATAATTGATTGGAACCATTCCTGAACTAGTGTACCGGGTAACACTTATTCAAATTGGGGGGGGGGGGATGCATTTTCTCTTTTAACTCAGAAGTTGATGTAGTACATAATCTTTGGGCACTTTTATGCTGTTGAGAAAATGTTCGCATATACTGGAAAGCCTTTGGGTGTTGTTTTTTACATGTGACGCCATTAGGAATTTTGTGGATGAAAGAAGTGTCTGTAAAGTGTGATTGATGTTTCAAAATGAGGTTGGTTGAAGGCCCCGGTGATAGGGTGAAGAAATGAGGGATGGTAATCCTGTAATACCTGCGCCTCTTCAACAGTTCAAACAATTGGTAAATGAAAATAATATTTTGCTGATATGTGAGTAGGTCTTTGTAGGACTTTGCTTGTCACTCAATAATAACATATTTTTCCGGTTCCTTTGCATTTTTTGCCAGCACCTGTCATGAAATATGCTGTATGACAATCATACTTGTGGAAAATGAAGTAAACACTGATAAACATAATTATACGTGTGCAAAGACATGCACGTGTAAAAATGAGTTTGAAATTATAGTTATAACTTATAATTATAGTATAGTCATGTATATGCGTATGCGTAAGCGTATTAACTACCAACACAAATCGACGACCTAATTTGCGTATGCGTATGCGTATTAACTACCAACACAAATCGACGACCTAACTTTGTCTGACCCCTAGGCACTGAGGAAATACTTCGGTCAATCTGATCCAAAACTGGGTCAGGAGGGAATGGGCCAAACTGATTGGGTCAAAAAATGACCCAAACAAGGCTTCGTTTTACCCAAATGGGGCTAAAATGTTACCCAAATGTTGGTTCAGTTCCCTTGTGACCCAAGTCTTTTTAGAGTGCATGGTGGACGTGTTAATGGTGGTTATTCCTGCACACATTTGCTTTCATTCTGTATTGATGTATACGTACCATGGAAAACGGGTCATGTTTACACCTGCTGGGATGGTTATTTGGTTGGGATATTGTCAGTTCCGTAGACAAGACGAATTTTTGCCCTCTTGAAAATCAAGTTACAGTGGCCTTTACACAGTTTAGCATATTTCTCCCTTCAAAAGCTACTGTGTCCACTTTCGTAACTTGATTGGCTACAGGCAAAGTGATTGAGTCTTCCTCACTTGCTAGGCAACGCACAGTTTGGGGTTTTGGTAGAGTTCTTGACACACAACCCAAAATACTGCAGGCCTACTCTTTTCACGGTAATGCACTCTTAATGTAATAGGCGGCTCCTAATGTACTCTTAATGTGAATAGGCTTAATTTTTTATGGTTTTGATGATTACTTGTATTATGCGGACATTGTTGTAAGAAGATCACCCCATCTTACATATGTAGGCGTACTTTACCACATTTAAACTGTGGCGGATCAACTTCGAGTAGCGAAAACTTTCAACATATCACTAACTTATAAAGTTCAGACAGGAGTAACATTCGTTAACTGGAACTGCCGTATTTCAGCGAGGTTGCGAAATGTTATAGCGTAACAAAGAAACAACATTAAACTAACAACCATCGTGCATGAGGGACTGGTTAGTTTGTATGTGCAAGGGATGAGTCACCTCCAAGGTACCTGTCACGAATTTGCTTGTACGACTAAATTCATTGTAATGTTTCAATTAATGCTTTAATGACAAAACTTGGCTAGAGGTGGAGTTTAAACAATGCAATGCTAAGCCGTACAGCACGTGGTCTAATATTACATGAATACACACTATTATGGTCGTGAAATGATCCCATACAGACCAATCACATTTAGTGGCAGAGATGTAAAATGTTGTTTATGGTGGAGCTCAAAGGTCATCTGGAGTCGCCAGAGGTCAAAAAGCAAAATTTCCCAAGAATTCCCCAGATCAAATATGAACACACAACTGTATTTTTACAACACGTTAAGATAACATTTGACCAGGGACTGACAAAATTGCAACATCATGGCATTATTAGGAATATAATATGTATCATCAAAACCACAATGCATTTTGCATTCTGGTTCAATATCAGAACACAACTGCCCCCCTCAAGATTGCAATTGAACAATGAGGTCACCTTTTCAACATCTGTAGCATACATTGCAGTGTGATTAAATTACGCCAGTTACGTCAATAAAAGGTTACGTAGCTAAATTTCAGTTCTGCTGCAACGAGGTTCCCACAAAACAAAAAAGAATACAGAGACACATCAAAGAGTAGGCTTAAATAAGTGGGAAGAAAGGATTTCATTCGGGATAATATTTTGACTAATCATTGAAACAAGTTTTCAATATAACTCGATATATTTTGTGGTAAATGCATCAAAACAGAAGTTTTATACAAATTTGCTGCTTGTCTGATGCATACTGCCATTACCTGTATGTACATTTTTCCGACTTAAAATTTAGTTACTCATCAATGAATGTTCAATAAGATGGTTAATGGTATATCTTCCACGTAAAAGAGAAACATTTGGCTTTTAATTTTTTACACCTTTACCTGTGTAATACAAACCCGTGACGTAGTTCATGCCTAGCATGTGCTGTGAAACGTCTTAGTGTTTGCGAGTTTCTAGTTGCAATCCCTGGTATACATGAGTCGGTAACGATCGTTGTGACTTCGACAACCATACTGTCAAAAGGCTTTGTAATTCAGACTTACAAGTAGAATAGTTTGAGCACCCTGATTTCAAATTGAAACAGATTCATTGCGAAGCGATATTATTGACAATCAGGCACAGAATGTTAAAGGTGAAAGGATGTATATCAAAGAATTTGATAGTGTCGATATGGTTGAAAATCAAATTCTTTTAAATTTTTGGCATTATATGGCAGGCGTAAGATCTAAACATGATAGATGCTTGATAAAGCAAAATTTTTCAAGTTTTTCACATCTTTACCTCCGTTGACCCTCAAATGATCCTCACCAAAATAAAAGACATTGTACTCAAAATGGAAGACCCGCATGCCAAGTAAAAGATTCATTGAGGTCCTCCTCTAGAGATATCCTTGCTTTACAGATGTTCACAGTTTGATTCCTGTAACCTTAAATAGCCTTTGACCCTCATGAAATATTACAGAGATCACATAATTAATGTTGGGTGCCTGTGTGCATCTTGCTAGCAATGCTTTTGCAATTTTACCTCCATTGACCTCAAATGATCTTTGACTCCCGAAGCACGGACCAACTATTCAATACTCAGAGTGCTCATATGTCAATAATGAGATCCTTTATCGTTACTTGCCTTCAAAAAGGACAGTGTTTGCAGGCAGTTTTCAAGATTTTTACCGTTTGACCCAAAGGTGGTCCGAATAACATCTTATCTTCACACAAACACACACACGCACGAAACCGTCTCATAGTCCTCAAGATTCGGCATCAACATGGTAAATATGAGGTCCGTCATGGTGACCCTTTACTTAGATATCCTGTTCGTGTCTCAAGGTCTTGACCTTGAGATAGTAATAATAGAGCATTTGTCAAGCGCCATCCATCTATGTAAACATAATCCGAGGCGCAATAAGGAACTAAGTGGATCAATAATAAGAACAAGAAATAATAACAAAGTA